>JAODAL010006193.1:0-135891 GCA_025379985.1 Phyllomedusa bahiana | reverse complement strand
ATTTTATCTTTTTAAATTGAAGGAATAATGCTAGAGCTCCACTTCCTAGCTATCGCCAGTTTAGCAGTATGAAGTATATGAGACACGAGCATTCTATTACAAAATGGAATTTTTTAAACTTTCAGTAGGAATAATTCTAAGCCTGGACTAGTAGGTAAAGAAATTTTTGCTATTTTAGTTAGAAGGTTGGGTGTAATAGATATGTTTTAAGAGCAACTATGAGAAATTCTGAACAGAGTCATATTGTTAGGCTGGTTTCTTACATTGCATTTTTCTTGTGCTTTAATCAAGGATTCTTTCTCCAAAAACCTAAGGCTATGTCTACACAGCACACAAAAACAGCCATTTTTTCAGCGTTTTTATTTTTCAAAAATTGCTGAAAAAACCACTGAAAAGAGGTCCCATAGGCTTCTATAGTAAAAACGTCCTGTTGTCTCCACAGAACGTCTATTTTCTGCTCGTTTTATTTGTGGTTGTTTTTTGAAACGTTGCAAAAAATGACTGAGCAGGGCAGAAAAATTACTATTGGAGTCTATGTAAGGCGCATATTTTGCGCATTTTTGCCGCGTTTTTTAAACAAACACACAGCAAATCTAATGCTGTGCATTTCTGCAAAAAAATCACAAAAAAAACAGGCAGTGGGCAAAAGAAATCAGTTTTATGAACGTTTTTATGATTTGGTTTTCAGGTCGTTTTTTGCCGTGTAGAAATAGCCTTAAGAGGTCAGTGGTCAATAGGAAAATAGAACATGCACTATAGACGTTCCTTTTTCTTTTTTTTCTTTTTTTTTACTTTTCATGCTGTGGGTGCAGCGTTTTCTCATTCTGTTTGTTGCATTTTCTACCCATAGACCTCCATTGTTTTTTTTCACTGCATCAAAATCAGACTTGTACTTGTGTGTTGCATTTTTTCCTGTGATTTTGTGGCTTTTTTCACATTGCAAATTGTCTAAACAGATCTAAAATATGCATATATTTATACTGGGAAAAAACATATCAAAATGGCTAAGGAAAAATAGAAAACATAGTCTTTAACACTTTTTGGTCGAAAAAAAGGCCACACAAAATCTAAGTGTGAAATGGGCTTTATTCTTGTTTATGGGGGCAGTCTTCTAATTATTAGTCCCAATACCGTAAAGATAGTCAGATATTCATTGATTTTAAAAGTGACATTTATATCACCTGTAACTGTGGTCAGAGAAGTTGTCGTTTTGTCTTTGTGATGTCTCTACCATATAATATGAGTGTTCTGCTATTTTGGCAGAGAATATCCATTGTGTCTCCCTTATAAAGGGAAGGGGTCTGTGGATAAGAGCATTAGGATCTTCTGACCCCTCTGCTGATGTGCTCTGCACAGACACCTGGGAATACAAGAGACTTTTCTGCACTAGGACCATGATTGTATTTTGATTACATCAGTGTTATCCATCAGAAATAGTAGGAGCCAGTGAAATGCAGTGTGGGGGGAATGGGATCTGATAAAAGTATCCGGCCTCGCTGACACCAATATTCAGAAATGGGAAGGAAGAGTATCTACTTACAAGGTGACCTGAGCAGAAATTCCTTATCCATTAACCTGTGATATCTGACATGAAGTAAATCCTTGTAATCCCTATGAAATAACAATTCTGGAGCATCTTCTCTTATATCTCTGTGTTGTGCTGTTCCTCTGTTATCCCTCCTAGAAATATATCACTGAATCTGTCAAATGGGTGTTACCATTTCAGTGTGTCCCTGTTAACATAGACTCTGTCAGCACAGATTCGACAATGTCAGACTGTGCAGGGACACCTGCACTATTGGTAACACCCATTTGACAGATTGGTAATGAATTTCTCTGAGCAATAACAGAGGAACAGCACAACATAGCGCTCTAAGAAAAGATGCTCCAGAATTGTTATTTCGTGGGGAACATAAGTATTCACTAAAACAATTCTGAAGCATTTTATCATAAATTTCTATGTTATGCTGTTCCTCTGTTATTCCTCAGAAATTCATTACCAATCTGTCAGCTGGGTGTTACCAACAGGGGGTGTGTCCCTGCACAGTCTGACATGGTCCAATCAGAGCTGACATATTGCGTGCAGGGTCACACTCCTTTTAAAAACTGTATTAGTAACGCCTATCTGACAGATTCAGTAATACATTTCTAGGAGGAATAACAGAGGAGCAGCACAACACAGAGATATAAGAGCATATACTCCAGAATTGTTATTTATTACTGAATCTGAAAGATGTGTGTTAGCAAAACAGGTGTGTGTCCCTGCAAAGTCTGACATTGTCCAATCAGTATTGGAAGAGTCAGTGAGTGCAGGGACACCCTCCAAAAAACTGTAATGGTAACACCCAGCTGATACATTTAGTAACATTTCTAAAAAGTAGAAATGTATTTCTAGAACTTCTGTTACCATTCCAGCTGTCATGGGGGTGTGTCACTGCATACACTGTCTGTCAGTGCTGATTGGACAGTAACAGTTTGTGCAGGGGCACATGCCAATTATGTAACACCCCTCTGACAGATTCAGTAACACATTCCTAGAAGGAATAACAGAGGAACAGCACAACACAGAGATATAAGAGAAGAGGCTCCAGGATTGGTATTTCACTGGGAACACAAGGAGTTACTAAAATAGACATGTTGGGAACAGCCACAGGCCCTCTTTGAGCTGCCTCATACTATTACTAGGTCACTTGCTCTATTAAAATCATACTTGTATATAAGGTGCAGAACCACAGGAAAACCAAGGGCATGCTTAAGTTAACTTTGTATTAACAGTATTATCCTGACTCATTAAAATAGATAATTATAGTATAAAATGCCAACAGTAAGTAAGATTAAAGTGGCGTTTCACTTAAGATAGTGCTAGGATACTGTACATCATCAATGCCCAAATGGTAGGGTACTAGGAAGACACTAACCCCTGTGCTTTCTTTGAAGTCCACATTTCTCAGCTACTGTATGGACAGCCATAAAATGACCATGGCTTGTTAGCATCATGCATTCACGGGGTGAAGAAAGGTACCCCGACAGCTACCTCCAATGTAAGTAAATAGCGCCATGTGAGCGGACCCTAATACAAGGGCTCTTGTTGCTGGACAATCACATATGTCCATTGAAAACAACAGAATCGTATGACATTCAGTATATATATAATATACAGTATGTAACAAAAGTAAGTACACCCTTAACATTTTTGTAACTATTGTATTATATCTTTTCATGGGACAACATTGAAGATATGACACTTTGATAAAATGTAAAGTAGTCAGTGTAAAGCTTGTATAACAGTATAAATTTGGTATGTCTTTAATATAACTCAACACAGCCATCAATGTCTAAACTGCTGGCAACAAAAGTGAGTACAGCCCTAAGTGAAAATGGATACATTTGGCCCAATTTCCATTTTCTCTCCACAGTGTCATGTGACTCATTAGTGTTATAAGGTCTCATGGGGTTAAATGGGAAGCAAGTGTTTTAAATTTGGTGCTATCGCTCTCACACTTTCTCATATTGATCACTGGAAGTTCAACATGGCACCTCATGACATAGAACTCTCATGGCTGTCGTCTCAGAAGGAAGCCTTTTCTAATGCCCAAGAAAGCCTGCAAACAGTTTGCTGAAGACAAGCAGACTAAAGACATGGATTACTGGAACCATGTCCTGTGGTCTGATGAGACCAAGATAAACTTATTTGGTTCAGATGATGTCAAACCTGTGTGGCGTCAACCAGGTGAGGAGTACAAAGATAAGTGTGTCTTGCCTACAGTCAGACACGGTGGTGAGAGTGTTTGGGACTGCATGCTTTGGGGCTGCATGAGTGCTGCTGGCTGTGGGGAGCTTCATTGAGGGAACCATGAATGCCAACATGTACTGTGGCATACTGAAGCAGAGCACGATCCCCTCCCTTTCAACATGATAATGACCACAAACACACCTCCAAGATGACCACTTCCCTGCTAAAGAAAATGAGGGTAAAGGTGCTGGGCAAGCATGTCTCCAGAACTTAAACCCTATTGGGCATCTGTGGGACATCTTCAAACGAAAAGTATAGGAGTGCAAGGTCTCTGACATCCACCTGCTCCGTGATGCTGTCCTGGAGGAGTGGAAAAGGATTTCAGTGGCTGCAATTTGTGAAGCTCTAGTGAACTCCATGCCTAAGAGAGTTAAGGCAGTGCTAGAAAATAATGGAGGCCACACAAAACATTGACACTTTGGGCACAATTTGTCCATTTTCTCTTAGGGGTGTACTCACTTTTGTTGCCAGCGATTTAGACATTGATGGCTGTTTGTTGAGTTATTTTGAGGGCACACCAAATTTACACTTATACAAGCTGCACACTGACTACTTTACATTGTATCAAAATGTCATATCCTCGGTGTTGTCCCATGAAAAGATATAATACAATATTTAAAAAATGTGAGGGGTGTTCTCAGTTTTTTGAGATACTGTATATATGAAAGGTAGTGCATCAAAAAACAGATGCAAGTCCACCATCGTCAATGCTTTTATTGCATGTTGTATCACATTCATTAGGGGATGTTGCGTCACATTCATAAGAGTAGACACATGTACAGTATGAATGGTGCTAGACAGAATGTGGCGCAAAAAGTGTCTTCTGACCCATGTCAATTTTAAACTGTTGAGGCTGATACAAATTTTGGCCCAGACACTTTTTGAGACACTTTTTAGCGCATAAATGTGTGTCACAATGGGACACATTTATAAAATGTTGTGATATACTTTTATACATATTGACGAATACTACACTAACAAGACTTACCACTGTCTATTCTGAGATAGTTATCATACATGTGCCCCGATATCCTCCTTTACAACAAAGGCATCAGGGGGAGATTACCCTTCTGCTGTGATATTTTTGGGAGCTGTGAGAAAAAACCTTGTTGTGCCTATAAAATTTAAAGCATGTGAAGGTACGTTATGTTCCTCTAGGAGGCCATGTGCACTGGATAATTGATGAGAACAATACAGATCTATAACTAAGCCATGCGTATGAGGTTTGACCCATTGGTCCACACTAGAAAGACGCGAAATTTCTATTATTAAAAATTGTTGGTATTTAAGGGGGTTTTCCCCCATCTAAAAATTTTTTTGGCAGATTGATAGGATTTGCCATCAGCGTGTGATAGGTGTGGGTTCCACCTTTGGGACCTGCACATCTTTCGGAAGGCCCCCATAACTCACTTAAATTACACCCCCTTGCTTGCGCACCATCCATTTTTTTTGGGGCAGTACTGAATACAGCCAGCTGAGTGGAGACTTTCAGACAACATTGTGTAAAATCTGTACGGATTTCTTTACTAAAAAAACACTCACTGACTTGAACGTGAGGTATTTTCTAAGGGGAAATAAGTCCTCATTCTGCTTTACATGACCTGTGGGGGGCTTGAGCAATGGTTTTAAGAAGCCGGCATGTAATATGATACAAATATTGTCAGTGTTATCCACATTTCTGAAATTATAGCATTAAAAGACAATAAACAATGTAACAAACCTAGAACAATCAGCATAACATAAATCAGAAGCTGTCACCAGAGTCAATGGTCTGCGATATGTTATATACAGCCAGTAGAGGCCAATTATTTACTGAAATAAGTTACAAACCGTTGTCCTTTTCACTTCGGATTCAGACAAAAAGCTGTTGTACTTCAGTGAATGGAGGATTTGTTTGACTCTTCCCATAGTTTGGTCCCTACAGATCTGGAAATTTCATTGGATTCATAGAGGGCTCCAGAAATGCCAACTTGCTAGCTTATCCCTGGTCTTCAGATGTTCCATGCAGCCGTAGTATCTGGATCTACTGTATTAAGCTGGAGCAGATGGCAGCCTGGCCGGAAAATACAGCATTCTTTGTTACATGGTGGGACAGCACTTTCTAGTAGATGTGTGCAGCCTGTTAATGATGCTGTAAGCTCATTCTCTGACCCCAGTAGAACAGGCAAGAGGGCTGAGCATCCAATGCACAAAGCAGAGCAGCAACACAGGACGGGGAATGTGTAAGGTTTGTGTCCTCCTCATGCCTTGTAAATGAATGGATAAAACACCATATCAGACTCATACATTACAAACAATAAAGGCTCTTGAATCATTAGGGGCAGAAATATAATGAGGGCAATCAGCAGCAAGGTGGATGAAGAAATCCTAAAACAACATGGATAATGCCAGCGATATACCAGAAGACCTTATAGGGGTTGTCTTACCATGATAACCTCTGTACACATACTGAAGCAGGCATATGGACAGTAAAGGGGAGAGAACTAACCTTTAACAGCAAAGAGCTGCTAAGTAAGAGCAGCTACCCCTCTGGCAAACCAAGCTGATCCATATATTACATGGTCACCCACAAAGATGAACTCCAGATTTTTTTTTTGTCTAGACTATTGTTAATAAATAAGGGTGTGTTCCCACGGCACTGGACAAATACCGGCCGGCTGGTATTTGTCTTGTTTTGCGGCTGTCCCCACGGCCGCGGGGGGGGACGTCTTTTCTCTGCGATGAGAAAAGCCCTCCCCCTTCACATTGGCTTGCACAGATTCCGTCCGGAAACTGGACGGAAGATTGTACTAGCACAATGATTTGGGGCCAGACCGCGGGCGGAAAAACCTCTGGACGGAAAACCCGTGCAGTGGGGACTGCTGCATGGGTTTTCCATAGAGCACCATTTGCTCATTTTCGGCTGGTTTTTCAGGCGGTCTGAAAAACCGCAAACCGGCTGAAAAACTGGCCGAAAACCCGTGCCGTGGGGACATGCCCTAATGTGGGGATTTTGTGTATATCAATTTTAGTTGATGTGCCACCCATGGGTTGTTTGCTATCTTGATTCCTTCCCTCTGATATTGTTCCCCATACGCAGCCTATACCTCCCATGATGCCTTTGGCTTTGCTGAGACAGAATGAGTGGAATCTTATTATTCTGCTTTGCTCTGAGTCCAGCCTAAGACCTAGTTCACATTATTATTATTATAACACGGAAGGAAGAGGCATGGACCACACAGCCTCATACTATATGTTGATCTAATGCTTCTCAGTAAAACTTTAATTTACTTCTACCATTTGATCAAAAAGTATACTAAGAACCTCATGTTCATTGTTATCATTTTTGCTGAGAAGCATTAGATTAATGTATATTTTAAAGATGTGCGGTCCAAAAACCTCTCTCCCCTCCTAGTATTAGTCATATAGTCTTTTCTTTTTTATTTGGACGAGAACTCCTCCCCACTTGGCCCAGGTGTTTTTAATTAGCAGTAGCCTGTACAAGGGTTAATGCCCTGCTCCTTTCATTCTGTTTGCAGGGAGCCTTGGGAAGGTGAGCAGTGTCTACCTTTCCTTTTCTGGTGGTGGTGCTGTGTGGCGGCCATTGCTGCTGTGCTGGTGTGGTGGTGCAGCCCAGAGCCAGGAGGCTAAGTCTGGCAGCAATGGGGTTGTTAGGCCACTGGGCTGTTCCCCCCCATCTGTGTGGCTTTTGCTGCCGCGGTGGCTGCCATACAGTGCTGCCCCAGTTTAGCGTAGGGACCCACTTTGAAGAACCTCCTGTTCATTTTTGTAAAATTTTGCTGAGAAGCATTAGAGCAACATATAGTTCTGGGATGTGTGGTCCATGCCTCTGCTTCATGTTTGAATTATTATTATTATATATTTTAGAGTACCATTGATTCCAGGGCGCTGTACATTCCAGAGGGTTACATATATAACATAAGTCAAACAAGTACAATGGTGACAATAGATGACTGACAACTGGTACAGAGGGAGAGAAGACCCTGCCCGCAAGGGCTTGCAATCTACAGGGAAGGGGGAATACACTGTTATTTAATTTTTTTTGTTCTTTTCTACCATTTATGATACATAAGACCTGTGGACAGAATCTGGCCTGCCACATCATTTTATGTGCCCCACATGAGCCTAAACACAGCAAGCAGAGCTGGACAAGGTCCTGAAGCAGACGGAGCAGCATTGCCATTGTTCGGAGGATGCAGCCAGCACTTTGCAGAGGTGGCAGTGCCTGCACAGAGAGCAGGTGTCATCTTAGATTCAGAGCTCTGGCATGCAACTCACAAGCGGTGGCACAGTACTGACAGCCTTACCTAGACCTTTTAGCAACCCTTTAAGGCCATTAAATGGCCTTTTGAGGGCAACCATAGCACTAATTTGTCTGTCGGTAGAAATGAGTTCAACACCCTGCTTCATAGGAATAGAAAATTAAAAATAACAGCGGTATCAGATCTGTTTCATGACACACGATTAACATTATTGACTATAATGAGATCTGTTGGTTTTCTCTCATGGCTTGCATCATTTACAGTGGATCCAGAAAGTATTCAGACCCATTTAAATTTTTCACTCTTTCTTTCATTGCAGCAATTTTTTGGGGGCTCATTAATGTACACTCTGCCCCCCATCTTGAAAGAAAAAAACAGAAAATAATATTTTGCAAAAGTATTAAACAAGAAAAACGAAATATCACATGGTCATAAGTATTCAGACCCTTTGCTGGGAACCCCAATTTTTCTCACATGCTGCCCTATCCTTAGACCTCCTTGAGAAGGTTTACCCCTTCTTGGAGTCCGTGTGTTTAATTAAACTGATTGGATTGTTGGGAAAAGGGCACACACTGTCTTTTAAAAGCCCTCAAGCTCATAGTGCATTCAGAGCACATAGAATGTGAGGTTAAGGAACCCCCAAGGAGTCAAGACGAATTGTGCAAGACAAGATCGGCCAAGGGTTACAAAATAATTTCTACAGAAAACCAAGGTTCCAAAGAGCACAGTGGCCCCAAAACCCTTTAATGGAAGAATTTTTGGCAACTACAACTCTTTCGCCCTGGCCGCCCACCCAAACTAAGAAAATCATGGGAGAAGACCTTTGGTGAGAAGTAAAGAAGCCCCCCAAATCATGGGGTGAGCCCCAAGGATCGTGGGAGAGGGGGAGAAATTTCCCCAAAAAGTGAATATCATTGCAGCTCTCCACCAGTCGGGGCTTTATGGCAGATTTTGCCGCGGAACCCTTTCCCCTCATGCAAGACATCTGAAAGCCCTAAGTGTGCAAAAAAAACAATAAAGGGAAATGAGAAATAAGATCTCTGGTCTGATGAGATAAAAGATTAAATTTTTTGACGGGGTGTAACTTTAGGGGGTAAAAAAGGGGCTGGCCCCCCCCATTTTTTTTTTGGGGGACAGTCCCCCCCCTTTTACCACTTCAAAAAAAAAATAATCCAATGTAAGATAGAAATTTTAAAGGGGAGAGAGCAGGCACGAGGGGAAGAATTTTAACCTTTCCCTCAAATTTTTTGTGCATCCAACGAGTAGGGAGCAGCCTAAAAGTGTCAGGCAGATTGAGAGCAGTCTGATTGGTAGAGCGGGAGTCAGCGGAGCTACTTCACCAATCAAAACCCTGCTTACAGCCCAAAACCCCTATATCGGGGGTTTTATCTTTCCCTCCCATCGTATCCCATTCCCTTGCTCACCCCCCTTTTTTTCAGGAAAAAGGGGAAGTCTCCCGAATGAAAAGAACCAGACTAAAAAAGACGGGAAAGGAGGGGAAAAGGGGTACACGTAGGAGTTGTGTGTGCATGTGAGTGGGGTAAAAAAGTATTTTATTGGTATTTTTTGGCACCTACTGTAGCGTCTACAAGAATTCTTCGAGATGTTTTATGCCTAACAGCTTTAAATGGTAGAAGGGAGAAAAACTGCTGGGATCGGGGGTTTGCTATCGAAATTCTATGTTTGCAAGCGCCCAATTTCCAACAAGCAAACTACATGTTAGTGCCGAAAAAACCCTCATGTGAACCCATCCTAATTGTGTGTCCGTGTTCAATTAGTATATTAAAACAAACAATTTCTGGGGGTACCTTGTTAAAGTAGTTATTCTTGGGGTAAGTGTGTAATGTAAAAATCTTGGGGTTTTGGTGTAATATAACTTGTTTTTATGTGTGTAAATTTTAGTAATCCTGAGGGAAGTGTTAATGTAAACTCTGGGTAAGGTGAATAAGCAGTAATCTCGGGTAAGTGGGTAATTAGTAATTCAGGGACAGTACTAATGTAATATTGGGTATGGTGTGTAATGTAGTAACCCCTTGGGGTACAGTGTTAAGTAATTATCTCTGGGGGGCAGTGTGTAATGTAATTCTTCTGTATGGTCTTAATATAATCTCGGGGACAGGTAATGTAATCTCTGGGGTACAGTTAATGTAATTTTTCTGGGGGTTGGGGTGATTTTAAACTCTGGGGTACAGTGTAAGCATTTTGGGGATGGTGTGATGTAATCTCTGGGGGATGATGTGGTGTAAAATTTTGGGTAATTTTTTGTAAACTTGGGGTTTTGGGTATGTAATCTCTGGGGGGAATGTGTAATGTAAACTCTGGGGAGGTGTGATGTAATCTCTGGGGGTACAGTAGTAATGTAATTATTTATAGGGTTGTGTGTAAAATAATTATTTTTTGGGGTACATGAATTATATTATTTCTTGAGTACAAAGGCTATTCATTACTAATGTAATTTTTGTGGCTATCATTTAAATTTTAATTTATTCTGGGGTGATTTTAATTTCGGTGTATGGTGTGCAATAAAATAAAAGTTGGGGGGAGTTAGACCGTATATTGATTCCCAGGGGGAAGTGAGATTGGGTTCTTTTTTTTTTTCATTCTGTTTTGTGTATAACAAATTTTTAAATTTTGTAGTGAGGGGGTGGGAGGGGTTAAACGAAGTTTGATGCATTGCACAATATTTTTTTTTTTCCATTAAGGGGAAATATTGTAGGTGGGGGTGGGTTCGGTTCATTGAGGGCTGCTTTTTAGTCCCAGTCCGGCTGTAAAATTATAATTAGAGGCCCCTCATAAAAATTACGGATTGCACCAAAAGTGTTTGCCATAAGGGTCAGCCCGACCTGCTGGGGGGAAATACAGCGCTCCTCAGCCTCCTAGCTGGGTTGAGGGGGCCGCTTACTGCAGGGGGAGAAGGGGAAGGGAGGGGAAGTGAAAGGGGAAGGGGAGTGAAGGAAGAAGGGAGGGATAAGAAAATAGGGGGTGAGGGGAGAATTTGGTTTTCCCCCCTTTTTGAACCAAACTTAACCCCCCCCATTTTTTATGTTAATTCTAAGCAGTAGGGGAGGAAAAACCAAACACTGCTCTCACCCCCCAAAAACAATCCCCAAAAGTGAAACATGGTGGTGGCAGCATCATGCTATGGGGGTGTTTTTCAGCTGCAGGGACAGGACGACTGGTTGTAATTGAAGGAAAGATGAATACAGCCAAGTACAGAGATATCCTGGATGAAAACCTCTTCCAGAGTGCTCTGGACCTCAGACTGGGCCATAGGTTCATCTTCCAACAAGACAATGACCCTAAGCACACAGCTAAAATAACAAAGCAGTGGCTTCAGAACAACTCTGTGACCATTCTTGACTGGCCTAGCCAGAGCCCTGATCTAAAAACAATTGAGCATCTCTGGAGAGACTTGAAAATGGCTGTCCACCAATCCAACCTGAGGGAACTGGAGAGGATCTGCAAGGAAGAATAGCAGAGGATCCCCAAATCCAGGTGTGAAAAACTTGTTGCATCATTCCCAAGAAGACTCATGGCTGGGGGGGCGTGTCCTACCTATGGCCGTGTGAAGACGTGTCTCCTGGAGCGCCTCGTCCCTCTTCACTATTTTGGCTGACCCTACCTACTCAGCATGGGAAAGGCAACTAAAAGGAAGACCCTAAAGTCCTCTGCTCGCCCTCTGTCCCCCAGGGGGACATCGGGGCTTTCTTCCACCCGGCAGCTCCACCGGCCCGCTCTGCAGCCGGGAGACACAAGGCAGAGCAAGATGGCGGAGACAACACAGTACGTGCGGGATCCCAGCAGACAACCCCTGTACCTTCCACTCTGGTAACCAACTTCTGGCCCTCGGAAGACTGTGCGGCACCGTCACACCGGATCTCGGGTCCCGCTTCATCACGGATGCCAGGCGGTCGGCCCGCTGCGAGGACCATCCGCCACGTGAGTGAGGAAGATGGCGCTCCGGCTCCCTCCTGCATGACGGACCCTGAACAGCTCGGCTCCGCACTGAAGGCGCCGCATCTCTCCTCTCCGGGACCGCCGGCCACAGCGTGCATGACGGACATCCCCGCTCAGCGCACTGATGCCGTACTATCACATAGAGCCCGGACGGAGGCACTAGAAGTCGTCCCTGCGCAGTCGGCTGCACTGGACCGACGTGCGGCTCATCGGCAAGGTACGGGGACTGGCCTTGGGGCACAGGATTCCTTGCATGTCTCCATTTTGGATTCTCCGGTCCCATCACCCACGGAGCTGCAGACCCCCACCCATCAGGCCTCCGCCACCTCCACCCTATCAGTCAGTGCCTTGGTGCCCATAGTTCCTTCCTCTCAGGGTGCAGAGCTTATGCCCCCTACCCCAGATGGGGTTCTGGAGCAATTTGACCCCTGTAATGGAGGTCTAGTATAACATGGTGCACTGGCACCCAGCCTCCCTTCTGCACAGGACACATCCCTGTACTCTGCTGAGACTGTGTGCTCCCAGAATCATCCCCAGACTCTTTCTTCTGCCCGCGGTCCTGCCACACCGCATGCTCTTTGGCACACCCCCATCTCCCCGGCTGGGAGGCCTTCCCCCACGGTGGTCTACTGGCTCCTCTTGGGGAGACCCGCTGCACTCGCCTGCGGGAAGCCTAACCGCAGCGTGCGCCTTCTCACCCACTTCTCACAGGGCGGATGCCCCCCTTGATGTGATGGAGATGTCCTCTTCTGTCTCACCTAGCCAGCCACCGCGTACTTTAAATACTGCTATACAGATACCAGTCTTCTCTCAACAACAAGATGAAGTGCTCTCCAATGCGCACTCTCCTCGGGATAACTCCCTAAGTCCTCCTGGCTCCTCTTCTGTACCGGCGGATGACAACAGACCGATCACGCTATCGGATCTGCACAGATTTACTCAGTCTCTACCCTCCAGGAACGACCTCTCAGCCCTGGCCAAGCACATTATAACGGAATGTAAGCAAGAAATCTCCTTGTTTCGATCTGAACTGTCCTCATTAAGCTCTAAAGTGTCCTCAGTGGAACATGCTCAGCAATCTAATTCACAGACCGTGCAAGCCCTTCAGTCTTCCTCATCCCAGCACACCGCCCAGATCTTTGTGCTTCACCAGCACATTGATGATCTTGAAAATAGGAGCAGGCGCAACAATATCAGAGTCTGGGACTTGCCTGAATCAATTACGCCTAATGACCTCATCCCTGTGCTTACTGCGATCTTTAACGACCTGTTGGAAAGAAATCTATCTGCTCCCATTGAAATAGACCAAGCCCATAGTGCACTCCGTCCTCCAGCGCTGGATCCCAAGAAGCCGAGAGACTTTATCTGCCGGGTTTATTTTTACCGGCTGAAGGATGATATTCTGCGTTGTGCCCGCCAGAGGCAGAAACTCTTCTTCAAAGATGTTCCTATACTTCACCTTCAGGACCTCTCCAGGCATACCTTGGCTCAAAGAGCTGCTATAAAACCTCTCCTCTCTGTGCTACAGGAGCGCCATATCCATTACTAGTGGGGCTTCCCCTTCGCTCTGTTCATACGGGGAAAAGAGAAGTCATTTACAATCTGCTCCCCTGACGATATCCCCTCGGTGCTACAGGAACTGAACATCCAGGACATTGTCCTTCCTCCATGGCCCTTACTGGGATCTATCGTCAATACGTCCAGCTCCCGGGCGCCGTGGGATGTGCAAGGATTACCCCCGCGAAAGAACAGACGTCGACGACATCGTACTGACTCCTCCACGAACTCCAACCCTCCATGAGGACTCCCCTGGATGATGTGCCAACCTGTCTAGGGCTCCGTGGCCCTTGAGTATCCTTTCGGGAGTATCTATTTTTCCATGGACATTCTCGTTCTATAATGTGCCTCACCTTAACCGGTCATTGACAATTTTCTCTCTTTTAACCTTTTAATATATTTCCCGTTCCCGTCTCCCTTCCCTTCCCCCCTTCCCCTTTTTTTTTCTCCTTCCTCTCTCTCCCACTTTCTTCTCCCCTCTTTTTCTCTTCTCTTGCTCCTAGCCAGCTCTGGGTCTTCTCCTTTAATTGTTCTACTAATATTAAGATTTCCCTAACGTTGGAACTTACTGTTCCTTTTCATATATTTTGGTCAGCCATTTGCACACCGCTTTTTCTTGTATGCAACATGTGGACGATGGAGCCTGGATACTCTGTGTTCATATCCTTGCTACATCCTGTTCTCTTGTACCCCCAATAGGACTTAGTCCCGATACAGACCTCTTTTTAGGTTTCAGGGACGTTTGGCTTTTGTTAGCTGACCCCGTAGCTCCAGCTGCAGGCCTTTGTATTGCCTGCTTCCTGGTTGTGTGTGTGAAAGTGTCGTGAGTGGTTGTCCTCCCCCACCCCCACCCCCTTTTCTTTTTCACTAGCCCCGTGAGCTAGGAGGCATGGTAGACATTTTCTTTGCATCTTTCAATGCGCAAGGCCTCAACATCCCCAGTAAACGGTCCCAGGTGCTTTATCACTTCCATAAAAAGCGACTTAAAGTGGTGTGTCTGCAGGAGACACATTTCAAGGAAGGCCATGTTCCTAATATACGAAACAAGTATTATACTACTTGGTTTTTTGCAAATTGTCGAGAGTCCAGGTCCAGGGGAGTTGCGATAGCCCTCCATAAATCTCTTGTGCACCAGGTGCGGGCATGCTGGACTGACACCAATGGGCGGTATATCATCCTGATTATTGACGTGGGGGGCCATCTCTTCACCATTATCAACGTTTATGTTCCAAACCAGGGGCAGGCTGGTTTTTTCACTCGCCTGGTGGAGAAGCTGACGCCCTTAGTCCAAGGCACGATTGTATTATGTGGAGACCTGAATGCAACCCTAGACCCTGTCCTAGACAACTCATCTGGTAAGTCATCACTCTCCTACTCTTCTATTAAAGCCATTAAAAAAGCATACACTTTATTGCAACTTAGCGATGTTTGGCGATTACAACACCCAGACAGTAAGGACTTTAGTTTCTACTCATAATGTATACAGCTGCTTAGACTATATATTGGTGTCACATGGGGCACTGCCATGGGTTTCTTCAACGGAGGTAGGCAACATCCTCCTATCTGACCACGCGCCTGTTTCTCGTTGACCCTTCCTTCTGCCTCTAGGCCTACCTGGTCGTGGCGTCTCAATGAGTCGCTGCTGCTAGACACTGTATGTGTAGCAGATATATCCAGAACGATTGCCGATTTTATGCAGGATCATAGCAAAGACACCTCCTCCCCGTTGATTCAATGGGAGGCCGCTAAGTGTGTTATACGGGGTGTTTTGATCAGGCATGGCTCGAGGTTGAAGAGGGATAGGGCGAGTAAGATGCAGGCGGCCCTATCCAGGGTCTCCACGCTGGAACTTAAACACAAACACGCTCTAGCGGCGGACACCCTACGAGATTTATTGGCGGCCAGACTAGAGGTGAAGCGCTTATTGGAAACTTCTTGGAAACGCTTTCTCCAGGTCGGCCGCAGCCGCCTATACGAGTATAGTGACAAATGTGGGAGGATGTTGGCAAGGGCGCTGCGACAGCGAATGTCTGCAATGCACATACCCCAGATCAGGTCGGCGGATGGTTCCATGACCCACACGACGGAGGAGATAGGCAAAATTTTTCGGGCCTTCTATTCCAAACTGTACAACCTTCCACAGTCTGTCCCTTCTGCCGTGGGGCCTGTTTTTCCCACTCCCCCTACAGCCCCCTCTAACGATATCGATTTCTCAGAGTTTGAATCCTTATTCACAGATTCAGAAATCTGCTCTGTTATTCGGGGTTTGCCGAGCGGGAAGAGCCCGGGTCCGGACGGGTTTACGGATAAATTCTACAAAACTTTCAGAGATGAATTAAAGCCCTTGTTGCTCCATGCCTTTAACTACGTTTCCGCGGATAACCCGTTCCCTACGTCTGCAACGCTAGCCCACATTGCCCTAATACCTAAACCAGGCAAGGATCCCTCCGTCTGCGGTAGCTACCGCCCAATTTCCCTGCTAAACGTATACATTAAGATTTCTGAAAAACTTCTGGCAAATCGGCTCAACACTGTGCTCCCGAAGCGCGTGCATCCCGATCAGGTCGGTTTTGTCTCGGGCTGGGAGGCCCGAGACAACACCCTAAAAACTATAGATATCATACATCATGACTCATGGCTATACCAGCTCAAAAGGTGCTTCTACTCAATACTGAGCAAGGGTCTGAATACTTATAACCATGTGATATTTCAGATTTTCTTGTTTAACAAATTTGCAAAAATATCTACATTTCTGATTTTTTTCTTTCAAAATGGGGGGGGGGGGTGCAGAGCGTACATTAAGGAGGAAGAAAACGAACTTTTTGGATCTTGCCAAATGGCTGCAATGAAACAAAGAGGGAAATATTTAAAGGGGTCTGAATACTTTCTGTACCCACTGTACCTCTAACCTTCTCAGTGGTGCCAATGTGCACCATGACAGCTGGATTCTCACCAGCCCCACCCAGCAATCTGTCAACCCGATCTGCGATATGTCGAACTCGGGCCCCATGTAAACAACAAACTGTTCGATGTTAGTTTGTTGTCCATATTTAGTATTTATTATTATTTTTTTTCTTGTTTATGTAATTTTGCATATGTTTGTCTTTTGATGTTTATAATGAATAAAAGTTATATGTTTTATCTTATTTTGGGTATTAAGTCCTATTTTTCTCTGTGGTGTAATATATGATCCTGGTCTCTGCGACAGATTGCCCTGCCGGTTCCCCTAATAATGGAGGTATGCATCATCAGTCAGGTGAAACTGGCTTGGTACATTTAGCACCTATGTGAACCTGTATGGCAGTGCACAGACTATATTGTTCTGGATATACACAACTTTCATGGACTACCATTCCAGTTCCGACTCCATGGCTCTGCCTTGTGCATTAGCTGTAAGACTTGGTTACCCATAGAAACCAATTAGAATTCAGCATTTTTTCCCATGGAAATATAAGCAATAAAAGCTGAGCTCTGATTGGTTGCTATGGGTAACAAAGACTGTCTTACTGTTAGACAGCTTTCATAAATAAGACTGTTTCTCCTTAAATTGCTGTTTTTCAAGACTATGTCCAATATATTGCGCCATACATGCACCAGGACAAAACAATGCAACTGAAACATTTTCCCGCAAAACCCTGGTGAAAAAGATATCAAAGTAAGTACCCATAGCGAATAACCAGTTTTACATAGTTGCATAGTTAATGCAATTGAAAAAAGACAAAGGTCTATCAAGTCCAGCCTTTGACTCTACAATGTTGACCCAGAAGGAGGCAAAAACCCCTATGGAGGTGGATACCAATTGTCCCATTCAAGAGGAAAAATTCCTTTCTGACACCTATATGGCAATCAGAATAAATCCCTGTATCCATGTCCCATTTCCAGACATGGATCTCTAGTGCCCATAACCTGTAATATTATATTTCTCAAGAATGACATTCGGGCCCTTTTTTTTTTCTGCTGATTGCAGATATTTCATTTTTTTTTTTTTTTTTTTTTTTTTTTTTTTTTTCCTTCAAAATTAAAAATTTTAAAAAAAATTTCCTTGTTTAAAAAAAAAAGGATGACATTCAGGTCTTTGTATTTTTTTTATTTAAAAATGACCCCTTAATATGTGAGGTGCACTTTGGTTTATTGCTAAAGGCAACTTTTCAGTTTTTCCTCTGCACCAGCTTTAATAAGTCCTCTCCAGTATGTTTCTATTTTGTTCTACATCAGCAATACTAATAATAATTGATGAATCTTAGCTCCATTATGGACCTCCTCGTCTTCAGCGCTCAATGTATGAAAACTGCTTGAGTGCTGGTAGCTAAGCTGTTTTCATACATTGAGTTGGAGTAAAGCGTTTTCATCTTGAGTGCTGGGAGCTAAGCAGTTTTCATACATTGAGTGCTGGGAGCTAAGCAGTTTTCATACATTGAGTGCTGGGAGCTAAGCAATGTTCATACATTGAGTGCTGGGAGCAAACAGTGTTCATACATTGAGTGCTGGGAGCTAAGCAGTTTCATACATTGAGTGCTGGGATAAGCAGGTTCATACTTTGAGGCTGGGAGCAAAACAGTGTTCAACATTGATGCGGGAGCAAGCAGTGTTTCAACATTGAGTGCTGGGAGCTAAGCAGTTTCTTTTAACATTGGTGCTGGTACTAAGCTGTTTTCTTTACATTGAGTGCTGGTGGGCAGGGCAGTTTCTTTACATAATCTGGGAGCAAGCAGTTTCATCCTTTGAGTGCTGGGAGCTCACGTGTTCATACATGGTGCGGGGGGCCAAAGCAGGTTCAAAATTGAGTGCGGGACTAACATTTTTCATTCGAGTGTTGGTAGCTAAGCTGCTTTATATTTTTTTGAGTGCGGGAGCTAAGCAGTGTTAAATCCATTGGTGCGGGGAGTAAGCAGGTTCATACATTTGATGGGGAACTAAGCGTTTTCATACATTGATTGGGAGCTAAAGCATTAACAATAATTGATGCGGGAGCTAAGCAGTTTTTAAAAATCCTTTGAGTGCGGGATAAGCAGAACAATCTTTGAGTGTTTTGGGAGTAAGGCATTTTCATACATGAGGCTGGGGCTAAGTGTTTTCAAATTGAGTGCTGGGAGCTAAGCTGTTTTCATACATTGAGTGCTGGAAGCTAAGCAGTGTTCATACATGGAGTGCTGGGAGCTTAGGTGTGTTCATACTTGGTGTGCTGGGAGCTAAGCAGTTTTCATACATTGAGTGCTGGGAGCTAACATTTTCATAATTGGGGTCGGGGAGCAAGCATGTTCATACATTGGTGCAGGGACAAAGCAGTGTTTCATAATTGAGTGCGGGAGCTAAGAGTATAAATACATTGAGTGCTGGGGCTAAGCAGTGTTAAACCCCAAATTGGAGTTGGGAACTAAGCTTTTGTTCTAATTGGTTTCTGGGAGCTAAGCGGGTTTTCATACATTAGTTTTTGGGAGCTAAGCTTTTTTTTCATCATTGGGTGCGGGGAGTAAGCGGTAACAAAACTTTGAGAAAGGGGCAAAACAGTGTTCTTTACATTGATGCGGGGACAAAGCATGTTCTAATTAGTGCGGGGGAGCTCAGCAGTGTTCATACATTGAGTGCTGGGAGCTAAGCAGTAAAATACTTGAGTGCGGGGGCAAGCAGGTTATACATTGAGTTCTGGGAGCAAGCAGGGTTCATTATTGATTTTGGGAGCTAAGAAAGTTTTTTTACTTTTGGTGCTGGGAGCTCAGCATTTTCATTCATTGGTGCTGGGAGCAAAGGGCAGTGTTTCATCATGGGTGAGGAGCAACATGTTCAAAATTGAGTCCCTGGGAGGCAACCCAGGTTTTAACATTGATGCTGGACAAAGCAAACAAACTTTGACCCCTGGGACCCCGCATGTTCTTACATTGAGTTTTTTTGGGGCAAGCAGTGTTCATACATTGATGCTGGGAGCTAAGCATGTTCAAATTGGTGCGGGGACTAAGCATAAAAAACATTGAGTGTGGGAGCTAAGCAGGTTCATACATTGGGGCTGGGAGCTAGCATGTTTTTTTACTTTTGATGCTGGGAGTAAGAGTTTCATACTTTGGTTCTGGGGCTAACATTTCATAAAATTGAGTGCGGAGGCCACATTTTTTCATAATTGATGCGGGAGCTAAGATTTCATACATTGAGTGCTGGGAGCTAAGCAGTGTTTTACATTGAGTTGGGAGCTAACAGTGTTCATACATTGAGTTTTGGGAGCAAGCAGTTTTTCATACATTGATGCTGGGAGCTAACATATATACTTTTTTGGGGCGGGGAGCAAAGCAGTGTTCATACTTTGGGCTGGGAGCTAAGCAGTGTTTTTTAATTGATGGGGAGCTAAGCGTTTTCAACATTGATGCGGGAGCTAAGCAGTGTTAAACAGGGTTGCTGGGGCTAAGCGTGTTCATAATTGAGTGTTGGGAGCAAGCAGTTTCAAAATTTGAGTCTGGGGAGCTAAGCAGTAACAATACATTGAGTGCTGGGAGCTAAGCAGTGTTCATACATTGAGTGCTGGGAGCTAAGCAGTGTTCATACATTGAGTGCTGGGAGCTAAGCAGTGTTCATACATTGAGTGCTGGGAGCTAAGCAGTGTTCATACATTGAGTGCTGGGAGCTAAGCAGTGTTCATACATTGAGTGCTGGGAGCTCACATGTTATACATTGAGTGCGGAAGCAAGCGGGGTCCATACATTGAGTGTGGGAGAAGCATATAAATACATTGGTGCTGGGGGCTAAGCATTTCATACATGATGGGGAGCTAACAGTGTTTCAAACATAGTTTGGAGAAAACAGGTTCAAATTGATGTTGGGGCAACTGTTTTCATACATTGAGGCGGGGAGCTAACAGTAACAATAATTGAGGCGGGGAGCAAACAGTTTTCCCATACATTGATGCTGGGAGTAAGCTGTTTTCATAAATTGAGTGGGGACTAACATGTTAACATTGATGTGGGAGAAAAAGTTTTTTTCATACATTGAGTGCTGGGAGCAAGCGTTTTATACATGAGTGTTTGAACTAAGCAGTTTTCATACATTGAGTGCTGGTAGCTAAGCAGTGTTCATACATTGAGTGCTGGGAGCTAACATTTTTTCATACATTTGGGGTTTGGGACTAAGCAGTTTAAAACATTGATTTTCGGGAGCTAACCGGGTTTCTACATTGAGTGTGGAGCTAACATGTTAAATACTTTGAGTGTGGGGAGCTAAGCAGTTTTCATACATTGAGTGCTGGGAGCTAAGCAGTGTTCATACATTGAGTGCAGGGAGCAAAGCAGTGTTCATACATTGAGTGCTGGGAGCTAAGCAAAATAAAATACATTGGTTGGGGAGCTAAGCTGTTCATACATGATTGGGGGAGCTAAGCATTTCTTTTACATTGAGTTCGGGAGCTAAGCGGGTTCATACATTGGTGTTGGGGCTAATGTTTTCCATACTTTAAGTGCGGGGAGCAAGAAATAACAATACATTGAGTACTGGGAGCTAAAGTGTTCATACATTGAGTCGGGGCTAAGCAGTGTTCATAAATTGAGTGCGGGGGCTCAGCGGTTCATCATTGGTGTGGGAGCAAGCAGTAACAAACATTGAGGGTGGGAGCAAGCAGTGTTCATACTTTTGAGGCTGGGGTAAGCAGTGTTCAACATTGAGTTCTGGGACAAGAGGGTTCATCTTTGATTTGGGAGCTAAGCGGGTTTTCTTTTACATTGAGTGCTGGGAGCCAGCAGTTTTCAAAATTGATCTGGGACTAAGCATGTTAATACATTAGTGCAAGGAGCTAAGCTGTTCAACATTGATTGCGGGAGCTAAGCAGTGTTTTTCTTTGAGTGGGGGGAGCTAACGAACAATACATTGAGTACGGGAGCTACCAGTGTTCTACATTGAGGTTGGGAGCAAACATGTTCATACTTGAGTCGGGGCAAGCAGTTTAAAAACATTGAGTGCTGGGGCTAAGCAGTCAATACTTTGATGCGGGGAGTAAGCAGGTTCATACATTGATGCTGGGAGCTCAGCATGTTCATACATTGAGGGGGTGGAGCTAAGCAGTGTTCATACATTGAGTTCGGGGACTAAGCGTGCATACATTGAGTGTGGGCCACCCTTTTTTAAACATTGAGTGCTGGAGCTAACATGTTCATACATTGAGTGCTGGGAGCTAACAGGTTTTCATATTTTTGGGTTGGGAGCTAAGAAATTTAAAAATTTTGGTGTTGGAGCTAACATGTTCATACTTGAGGCGGGGAGCTAAGCAGTATCAATACATTGAGTCTGGGACTAAGCAGTGTTATACTTGAGTGCTGGGAGCTAAGCAAATCAATAATTGAGTGCTGGAGCTAAGCATGTTCAACATTGAGTGCGGGGAGCAAAGAGGTTCTAATTGAGTGCTGGGAGCAAACATTTTCATACATTGATGCGGGGCTAAGCATTTTTCTACATTGATGCTGGGGGCTAAGCAGTGTTCTTACATTGAGTGTTGGGGCAAAGCAGTGTTTTAAATTGAGTGCTGGGAGAAAAGCATATCAAACATTGAGTCTGGGAGCTAAGCATGTTCATACTTTTGGTTTCGGGGGGAGAAACATAACAATACTTTGAGTGCTGGGACAAAGGGCAGTGTTATACATTGAGTGCGGGGAGCTAAGCATGTTCATAATGATGCGGGGCTAAGCTTTTTCATACTTTGGTGCGGGAGCTAAGCATGTTATACTTTGAGTTGGGAGCAAGCAGTGTTCAAACATTGGTGTTGGGACTAAGCAGTGTTCATAATTGAGTGGGGGAAGCTAAGCAGTACAATACATTGAGGCTGGGATAAGCAGTTTTTCATAATTGAGTGTTGGGAGCAAGCAGTGTTCATCATTGAGTGCTGAGAGCAAAGCAGTGTTCCTTACTTGAGTGTGGGAGCTAAGCAGTGTTCAAAACTTAGTGCTGGGAGCTAATCATTTTTAATACATTGAGTGCTGGGGCTAAGCAGTTTTTTCATAATTTTGATTTCTGGAACTCAAGTGTTCATAATTGATGCGGAAGCTAAGCGGGGGTCCATACATTGAGGGGGGGAGCTAAGCGGGATCAAATTTTAGTTTTTGGGGAGCAAGAGTGTTCTACATTGATGCTGGAACAACGTTTCATAAAAAGAGTTCTGGGAGCTAAGCAGGGTTATACTTGAGTGTTGGGGAGCAATGTTTTCATACATTGATGGGGGAGCTAAGCATAAAAATCATTGAGTCTGGGAGCTAACAGTTTTCAACATTGAGTGCGGGGAGCTAAGCTGTTTTCATCATTGATGCGGGGAGAAAGTTTTTTTTAATACATTGATGCGGGGGATAAGCAGTTTTCATACATTGAGTGCTGGGAGCTAAGCAGTGTTCATACATTGAGTGCTGGGAGCTAAGCAGTTTTCATACATTGAGTGCTGGGAGCTAAGCAGTTTTCATACATTGAGTGCTGGGAGCTAAGCAGTGTTCATACATTGAGTGCTGGGAGCTAAGCAGTGTTCATACATTGAGTTGAGGACTAAGCGTGTTCAACATTGAGTGCTGGGGCTAAGCTTTTTAAAAACATTGAGTGCTGGGAGCTAAGCAGTGTTCATACATTAGTGCGGGGGAGCAAAGATTTCATACATTGATCTGGGGCTAAGAGTATAATACATTGAGTGCTGGGAGCAACCGTGTTCAAAAAATTTTAGGCTGGGACCCTAACAGTGTTCATACTTTGGGTTTTTGGGGCTAAGCAGGTTCATCTTGATGGGGGACTAAGCTTTTTTTCATACATTGAGTGCTGGGAGCTAAGCAGTAACAATACATTGAGTGCTGGGAGAAAGCGTTTCAACATTGGGTGCTGGGAGCTAACTTGTTCATACTTTTAGGCTGGGAGCTCAGCATGTTCATCTTTTGATGCTGGGCTAACATAACAATACATTGATGGGGGGAGAAAGCAGGTTCATACATTGAGTGCTGGAGCTAACGTGTTCATAATTGAGTTTGGGAGCTAAGCGGGGTTATACATTGAGTTTTTGGGGCAAAGCAGTGTTATACATTGATGCTGGGAGCTCGCAGTTTTCATACATATAGTGCTGGGAGCTAAGCAGGTTATACATTAGTGGGGGAGCTAAGCAGTGTTAACTTGATGTGGGCTAAGCATTTTCATACATTGAGTGCGGGGAATAAAGCAGTTTCTACATTGAGTGCTGGGGCTAAGCAGTGTTCAAAACATTGGGCTGGGAGCTAACATGTTTATACATTGGTTGCGGGGGAAAGCAGTAACAATACATTAGTACGGGGCTACGCGTTTTCTTACATTGAGTTTTGGGGACTAACAGTTTTTAAATACTTTGTTTTCGGGGACTAAGCATGTTCAAAACTTTGAGTGCTGGGAGCTAAGCAGTAGCAATACATTGAGTGCTGGGACTAACAGTGTTCAAACTTTGAGTGTGGGACTCAGCGTGTTCAACTTGAGTGCTGGGAGCAAGTTTTGTTCATACTTTTGGTTTCGGGGAGCTAACAGTTTCAAACATTAGTGCTGGGAGCTCAGCATTTTCATACTTTGAGTGCGGGGGAGCTAAGCGTGTTCATACATTGAGTGCGGGAGCTAAGCAGTGTTTCATTGAGTCGGGAGCAAGCGGGTTTTCATACATTGAGTGCTGGGAGCTAAGCAGTGTTCATACATTGAGTGCTGGGAGCTAAGCAGTAACAATACATTGAGTGCTGGGAGCTAAGCAGTGTTCATACATTGAGTGCTGGGAGCTAAGCAGTGTTCATACATTGAGTGCTGGGAGCTAAGCAGTTTTCATACATTGAGTGCTGGGAGCTAACATTGTTATAAATTGAGTGCTGGGAGCAAAGCAGTGTTCATACTTGATGTTGGGAGCTAAGCATGTTCTACATTGAGTGGGGGGAGCTAACAGTATCTACATTGAGTGCTGGGAGCAAACAGTTTCATCTTGAGTGTTGGGGCTAAGCAGGGTTCATCATTGATCAAAGGGCTAAAAGTTTCTTACATTGAGGCTGGGAGCAAGCAGTTTTCAAAAACATTGAGTGCTGGGACTAAGCTTTTCATACATTAGTCTGGGAGCTAAGCAGGTTTTTCAACATTGAGTGCGGGGAAATCACAGTTTTCATACCATTTGAGGCGGGAAAGCTAAGCAGTGTTCATACATTGAGTGCGGGGAGCTAAAGTGTTCATACATTGAGAGCTGGGAGCTAAGCAGTGTTCATACATTGAGTGCTGGGAGCTAACGGGGTTTTTAACATTAGTTTTTGGGGCTAGCAGGTCCATAATTAGTGTGGGAGCTAACGTATCAATACTTGAGTCTGGGAGCTAAGCGTGTTTAAAAAAGGAGTGCTGGGACTAAGCGTTTCATCATTGATTCTGGGAGCAAAAGCAGGGTTCATACATTGATTTTGGGGAGTTTAAGCTTTTTTTCATAATTGAGTCTGGGAGCTAAGCAGAAAACAATACTTGAGTGTGGAGCTCAGCATTTTTTCTTTACATTGGATGGGGTAAGCAGTGTCTACATTGGTGCGGGAGTAAGGGGGTTCAACATTGAGTGGGGACAAGCGGGGTCCATACATTGAGTGCTGGGAGCTAAGCAGTGTTTTCAACATTGGGCTGGGAACTAAGTAGTGTTAAACCCTTGAGTTGGGAGCAAAGTTTTTTCCCTCATTGGGCTGGGACAAGCAGTTTTCATACTTTGGGGTTTGCTGGGGCTAAACAGGGTTTAAACCCATTGATTTTGGGGAGAAAGCAGAATCAATCCCATTGATGCTGGGAGGAAGCATGTTCATACTTTGAGGTGGGAGAAAGCATTTTTTCATACTTTGGTGACGGGACTAACAGGGCAAACCCTTTGATGGGGAGCAAAGCGTTTTCATTCATTAGTGGGGGGATCTAAGCAGTGTTCATACATTGAGTGCTGGGAGCTAAGCAGTGTTCATACATTGAGTGCTGGGAGCTAAGCAGTGTTCATACATTGAGTGCTGGGAGCTAAGCAGTAAAAATACATTGAGTGCTGGGAGCTAAGCAGTAAACATACATAGAGTGCTGGGAGCTAAGCAGTGTTCATACATTGAGTGCTGGGAGCTAAGCAGTGTTCATACATTGAGTGCTGGGAGCTAAGCAGTGTTCATACATTGAGTGCTGGGAGCTAAGCAGTAACAATACATTGAGTGCTGGGAGCTAAGCAGTGTTCATAATTAGTCTGGGACTAAGCAGTTTTCTACATTAGTGTGGGATTTTCAGTGTTAAACATTGAGTGGGGGAGCAAGCGTAAAATATTTTGGTCCCTGGGAGCAAAAGCATGTTCATACTTTGAGTGTGGGAGAAAAGTTTTCATACATTGAGTGCTGGGAGCTAAGCAGTTTTCATACATTGGTGCGGGGGTTTAAGAAGGTTCAAAAATTGTTTTGCGGGAGCTAAGCATGTTCATACATGATTTAGGGAGCAAGCAGTGTTCATAATTGATTGGGAGCTAACAAGTTCATACTTGATTTTCGGGGAGCTAACTGTTCAAACATTGAGTTCTGGGAGCTAAGCAGTGTTCATAATTGATGCTGGGACAAAAGTTTTCATACTTTGAGTGCGGGATAAGCATTTTTCATAATTTTGAGTGCTGGGAGCAAAAGCATTTTTCAACAGATGCGGGAGCTAAGCAGTTTTCATACATTGAGTGCTGGGAGCTAAGCAGTGTTCATACATTGAGTGCTGGGAGCTAAGCAGTGTTCATACATTGAGTGCTGGGAGCTAAGCAGTGTTCATACATTGAGTGCTGGGAACTCAGCAGTGTTCATACATTGAGTGCTGGGAGCTAAGCAGTGTTCATACATTGAGTGCTGGGAGCTAACAGTGTTCAAACATTGTTTTGCGGGGAGCTAAGCATGTTCATCATTAGTCGGGGAGCTAAGCGTTTCAATACTTTGAGTGCGGGAGCAAGCATAAAAATAATTGAGATCTGGGAGCTAAGCAGGTTCATACTTTGGTGGGGGAAAGCTAAGCGTTTTCATACTTAGGGGGACTAAGCAGGGGTTATAATTGAATGCGGGAGAAAAGCGAAACATTATTGATGCGGGGAGAAGCAGGGTTAAACATTGAGTGCTGGGAGCTAACTGTTAAAACTTTAATTCGGGGACTAAGATGTTCAAATTGAGTCGGGGAGCTAACATTTCATACTTTGAGGCTGGGAGCTAAGCAGTAACAAAACATTGATTTTGGGGGTAAGCAGTTTTTCATACATTGAGTGTGGGAGCTAACATTTTTACTTGAGGCGGGGAGTAAGCGTTTTCTACTTTGAGTGCTGGGACTAAGCATTTTCATACATGATTGCTGGGAGCTAAGCATGTTCATACTTTGGGTTTAAAGGGACTAAGCAGTTTTTTTACTTTGATGGGGGGAGCTAACATGTTCATAACATTGAGTTTGGAGAAGCAGTTTTCTACATTGTTTTTTTTGGGGAGCAAACCGTTTTTCATAAATTGAGTGCTGGGAGAAACTGTTTTTCAAAAATTGAGTTTGGGAGCTAAGAAGGTTTCATAATTGGGTGCGGGGAGCAAACGTTTTATACATTGGTCTGGGAGCTCAGCAGTTTTAAATACATTGAGTGTGGGGAGCTAAGCAGTGTAAACTTGAGTGCTGGAACTCAAGTTTTCCCAAACCTTTGAGTGCTGGGAGCTAAGCGGGTTTTCATACTTAGTCGGAACTCACATTTGTTCAACATTGAGTGCGGGGAGCAAGAGTGTTATACTTTGATTCTGGGATAACCCGTGTTATACATTGATGCGGGGGAGCTAAGCGTGTTCATACATTGATCGGGGAGTCAGCATTTTAAAAATTGATATGGGAGCTAAGCATTTGTTCAAAAACATTGATTTTTCTGGGGCAAAGCATGTTCATAATTATCTGGGAGCTAAGCAGTGTTCATACATTGAGTGCTGGGAGCTCAGCAGTTTTCATTCATTGAGTGCTGGGAGCTAAGCAGTTTTCACACATTGATGGGGAGCTAACAGGGGTTCATACATTGGTGCTGGGAGCTAAGGGGGGTTTCACATTGAGTGCGGGGGTTAAGCAGTTTAAATAATTGAGTGCGGGGGAGCAAAAAGTTTTACACTTTTATGTGAAGAAAGGGGTCCTACGGGAGCTAAAATTTCACCAAGTATTATATTTTGGGTATTCTATAGATTACCTTATTTTTTACTTGTTTTTTTAAAACCATTTTCCTTCCTCTTCATGTTTAGGTCCTCCCATGAAAATGACTTATGATGGGAAAATGTATTTGCATGACACAGTTTCTTTATATACCAAGTGTAGATGAACTTGAGAAGCAAAAACTAGGTGCAGGAGGAAGGGTGGTGACGGGTTTATTGGTCTCTGAGGTGCATGTAATTAATACTCATTGTGCAATCTGCATATGTTATAATCTGTGGATGCCAATAAATGCCTTTATTGCTGGCTCATCTGCAAAGCTGCCATCCAAATCCTAATCATTATATAAAGATCGGAGGGGAGATATTACCCATTCTTTACCTGAATGTTTGCTTGTCTCAGCAAGTAATATCATATGATTAGATATGGCATTACTTGCTGTTTGGGTTTGAGATTGATTTTTGGGGTTTTAAAAAGGGGGTTGTCTACTAATTATTATCTTACCTCACCCTGTTTTTTTGGGAAAAATTTTGAATTCGGGGCAGTTTACTGGCTTTTACCGGGCTGTAGTAAAGCCGGGTTGTAGCTATAGCAACCTTTTGGCAGCCTATCATGAAGATTGAACAAGTTGTGCTATAGCGACCTAAGGGCTATCCCCCCCATACAAGAGGCAATCCAGAATAGTAGGTACTGTTAATGGAAACATATTGCAAAGTGACTTGTTTTGCAAATCTTTAACATAAAAAGAATTCTTAATAGACAACCCTTTTAACTGCTTGCTAAGGCGTAGGAGCTCTTCCTGCCACAGTAGGAATAACTTAAAGGGGTGTTCCCATTTCACTGATTAACTTTAAACCTATAGGTAAAGGTAAATAACGATTATTACCAAATACCAGATCTTATCTCCTGCTTTTGTATACAAGCTTCCCTAGGTGACCAACCACCTCTCTTTGCTTTTAGCAGCAGTTGGGATGGTGACGTCACTCCCTTCTGTTTTAGAGCTTGTTTATGCTACTTACTGAAAAATTTGTAGCTGTGAGCACCGCTATTTAGAAACTTCATTACTAATGTCCCTTTAACAGGCATGGCTATGAATAGCAGAGCTGAAATGTCAGTCACTACTCTAATCAGACTGTGAAATAGCCTGATGAGAACACCCTTTTAACTCTTACTGTCTTTGATTTTACATTGGGGCCAGTGTCGGACTTGGGTGCCTGGGGACCACCAATGGAGTTGATTTTTGGGGCCCACCCTACAGCTACTGTACATGACTGCACATGACTCTTGCACTCTGCCTCTCTTTCTTTGTCTTTCTTCCTAAAAAGCATCCACAGGTTTGCCATGCCCAGGTGCCCACTGGTTTTCCCTGCTCCCAAGTGGGCCAATGCAACCCTGACTGGGGATGTGTAGGCATCAGCACAGTGTGCCATACTGTGTCTATAAAATGAATATCATAAATTGACCTACTAGCCTGTTTCCCAGAAAATAAGACAGTGTCTTATATTAATTTTCGCTCCTAAAGACAAGCTAATACTTATTTTTAGGGGATTTCTTATTTTTCCATGAACAAGAATTTACATTTATTGTTGAACAAAAAATCAACATGTATTAATATACTGTAGTGATTTCATCACAAACATCAGCATAAACAGCCAAACTCTGAATTGAAAATAAAAAATGCACTACGTCCTATTTTCGGGGGATGTCTTATTTTCGGGGAAACAGGGTAAATAATGCCTTATAGTGCTGTGTACACTACAATAGCCTGTGGATTGGCCATGAAACCAGTCTGCCATTAAATGTGGTCACATTGGCTAGTGTCAGGGATAAAGGTGTTGGTGGCTACCACGAGCCATTTAAGACATCCAGCCTCCATGATGAACAGTTGTCAGGGACTCCACAGCACCGCCAGAAAAGAAACCATTGTCATACCTTGTTCTGAGGGTGCAATTATATAAGGTGGATACAAGCCTTGTTAAGCTCACTAATTGGTAAGATATTTAACCAGGTGAGTAAAAAAACTGCAAGGTGGCACTTTCATTACAAGTTTAGTCAGGTGATCTGGCACAAATGAGTATATATCTAAAATAAAAACATGTATAGCAGTTACATTGTAGACTGAAGTATATAACACATACTCATTTTTTTCCCAGATCACTTGAATAAACTTGTGCTGAAAGTGCCACCCTGCAGTTATATAAATTATATACATTTTAGTAACCCTTGCATTAGCCTTCTTTCAGGCTTTAGTTCAAAGCTACATAGAAGAGTTGAAAAAAGACACCATAAAGTCCATAAAGTTCCAGCAACGGAGGAGAAGTTGCTTGAGTCACTCGGTTGCAGGAAGTGAACTAAGAATGCAACTTAAAGGGGGTTTTATCTATATACATACAGGGAGTTGCAAAAGTATTCATACCTCTTGAACTGTTCCTCATTTTTAAACGCTAAAGCCACAAACTTGAATGTATTTTATTGACATTTTATGTGATAAAGCAACACAAAATAGCTGTGAAGTGTAAAGAAAATGCTTTGTAAATTTTTACAAATTAAAGAACAGAAAAGTGTGGTGTGAATATATATTCAGTCCCCCTGTACTCTAATACCCCTAAGTAAAACCAAGAACACATCAGAAAGCTCAAGGATAAAGTTGTGGCAAAGTGTATTGCAGGATTAGGTTTAAAAAAAATTATAGCTTAAGCTCTGGACACGGAGCATTGTTCAATCCATGATCCATAAATGGATGGAGTATGGCTCAACTGCTAACCTACCAAGACATGGCCGTCCATCTAAACTTATGTCTCAGACAAGGAGAACATCAATTGGAGAATCCAAAAGGCCCATGGTCACAGCTCAAATGGGAGAATCTGTCCACAGAACAACTATTAGTTGTGTACTCCACAAACCTGGCCTTTATGGAAGAGTGACAAGAAGAAAGCCCCTTTTGAATGCAAAATTTACAACATCCCTTTTGCAGTTTACAAAGGGCTATGTAGAGGACACAGCAAGCATGTGGAAAAAGGGGCTCTGGTCAGATCAGACCAAAACTGAACTTTTGTACTTAGATGCCAAACGCTATGTTTGGAGGAAAGCCAACACTGCACATCACACTGAACACATCATCCTCACCGTGAAACATGATGGTGGCAGCATCATGCTGTGGGGAGGCTTTGCTTCAGCAGGACTGGAAAGCCGGTCAGAGTTGATGAGAAGATGGATAGAGCTAAATACAAGGCAATCCAGGAGGAAAACCTGTTAGAGGCTGCAAAAGACTTGAGACTGGGACATAGGTTCACCTTCCAGCAGGACAAGGACCCTAATTTGGTGCCAATGAGTCTAACTCATAAATATAGTAAGCTTCTTGTTGAAGCAATCTGCTATCCAGAGCATAAATCTCTTTATCACACACCAACTTAGGTCACCGACCTGTTGACATGCTTCATAGAAGTGAATGGCCGCCATTCTTTCACCCTGTTTGCAAGCTTTCTAGATTTACAAGTTAGATTCATTGGCACTAAAGGGGTTAAATAAAAGTTTTAACATAGAGGGGTTTTCCCACCATTTCAGAGTCACAGATAGCTTCAGACTTACGCCGTCTGATCTGACAATGGGTGGTTCTATAGCAGTGATTAGCATATTTAGCTCCTCAATAATTAGCTGAGCATTACGGTGTCATAAGTGCAGGAGATTAAATCTGTAGTCAACAAAAGTAACAGACCTCCAAGGAGTGAAAACAAGTGCTTTTCAAGGTAAACAATCTAATCTTGTTAGAGATAGACTTTGCTCATCTGACCATGGTGATGTCACTCCTTGCTCTCTGACTAATCAGGAAGGGAGTTGTGGATTATAATCTAGAGCCACTTAAATGCACAGAGTAGATAAAATCTCTCTTATCTCCTGACCAGGGAACTATCAAAAGAGCAAAGTATTTAGTAAAGTTTTTATTTACCTTTCCCTACATGTTGAAAGCTAATTATTGTAGTGAGAAAACCTCTTTAAAGGGAACCTGTCACATAGTTTATGCCCCCCTTGCTGAGGACAGAACAAGCTAGAGTCAGACCTGCTGTTTCCATTACTGTGCCCCTTATTCTGTAAGATGCTGTAGTTTTAGAGTATTTAATGCTCACATTTTATTCATGTGTAGGTGTTAGCCCCACCCACCAAAGGCTAGCCCCGCCTACCTGGCAGTTATTCTCTTGTTTCTACTTATTCAAAGTAATAGGTTTGTCAGTTGAGGTGGGCAGGGCTATCCTCAAGTGGGCGGGGCTAGCCTCAGATGGGTGGGGCATGAAAAGACTGACTCTTTATATAGACTCTTTTCTGGCTGAAAACGGCAGATTTGAGCATTAAATGCTCTAAAACTGCAGCATCTTACAGAATAAGGGACACAGCGCTGGGAACAGCAGGTCTGACACTAGCTTGTGCTGTCCTCAGCAAGGGGGGCATAACCTATGTGACAGGCTCCCTTTACGATCTTTTTTTTTATAATAAATCACTTCTCTCAAGCTTCTCTTATTTAATTTCCTTGTATTGTATGTTACATGTAACATTGTTATATATGCTCTATGTGGAGATCGATGTTCATGTGATATGTTAATTATTGTTTAAGGCAATACTACCATAAATCACACATGCACAAGAAAGAGGGTAAAGACTCTCAAAACATCGCTGCATTACTTACAGGCGGCTGATGGCTCAGTCATTATCCAAAAATCGACTACTAAATCGTTTGGACTCTGCACTAATGCTATAAATGTCTGCATGATAAAGGTATTGTAGGTTTTTAAAATTTTCTATATCCTTACCTGTAAAGTCACGAAAATGGTATTGTATCTTTACTTGAATGGTTTATAGAGAAATATACGCATTGATTTAACCAAACCAGAGAAATGATTCACTTATGAATGACTATAACTGGATTGAGGAGGTAAACCAGTCAAGACGGCTGGCTGCTATACGTTCAATTAATTGATTGATTTGTTGGCAGCTTATATTTATATAAAATTGGCCACGCAATAGGGCAAGCCTGACTGCTATGCGTTCCTTATACTTCATTGAAAAAATAGCATCCAAATCACAGGTTCAGCATTTTCTTTATATTTTCTGCATATTTGGAGGTGGACATTGGGTAACCTAACCCAGACCCTTGGACATGCCATCTACTTTTATCCATTGGTGTAACTATAGGCATAGCTGATGCTATAGGGCCAAGAGTTTGGGGAAGCCCATTCAGGTGCAGAAATATTGTACCTTTTGTGGATAATTAAAAGTTAGTGCCGTTCTGCTACCTGTAGGCTCTCTGATATGTGGTGCCATTATCCATACCTTATACTGCTGTTTCCTGTCATTATGTGGTTAAGGACCATTCATTTAGTGGCGGGTCCCTATGGATTCTAGTTAAGCCCCTGTCCTAATCCTTGGCATCTGCATGCAAATACACAATACAGCATGTTTCTCCAGACCCCTGTGTTCTCTGGACTTAACCTTGCCCGAAAACAGGTCTCAATTCTGAAGAAAACAGAAGTGACATCAGGCTGCATGTGGCAAAGTGCTGTACCCTCGCCAGCTCTTACAGTAACATTTTGGGTGGAGTTGTGCAATTTAATTATGCAGCACTGTATTTCATTACATAGTGATTTCATCAAAGCACAAGATGAGCATTATAATAAAGAGAACAATAAACAATGACTTTTATGACATTCATGCAATCAGTCGTGTGACCCAATGACACAGTGACTATGGATGGGACGTTTCTGGAAAAAACAGGTTTCCATCAACAACAATATCTGACATACAAAGAATAAAGGAAGTGCAATATGTATCGGTTTCTACTGTAACAAAACGTGTCCGTTCACCTTTGGTGACCGCATATTCCGGGCTGCCACTGGAAATATCCGGGCTCCATACAGACACATGGGAACCTCACGAAGCATATCGTCATTATATTATAATAAATACACAAGGAAAACCAATCCAAACCATATATGATGACCAAAAAGACACTTAAAGACTATACAGAACATTATATTTTGGTATTTCCCTCCATTTTTTCTTCCTTAAAGGGATATTTCCATTTCATAAATTAGTTTTACAGATATAGGCAAATAGGTAAAGACTGTTACCAAATACATTGCTGTTCTGATTTTGCTTCTCTTCACAGATAAGAGCAGACATTATCTCCTGCTTTTGTAAAAAAGCTTCCGTAGTTACCAGCCGCCTCTCTCTGCTCTAGTAGGCTGCAGCAGTGGTCGGGATGGTGGTGTCACTCCCTGCTCTGTTTCTTATCTGGAAAATGGGAGTTTTTTAACATTACTTACTTATGCGGTTTAATCCTTTAAAGCACTGTAGCATTGTGCACTGCGGTTTATAAAACTTCAGCATTCATATCACTGTAATAAGATCAACTATGAACAGCAGAGCTGATAAGCCAATCACTGATGTAGAACCACCCACAGCTTGAACAAGAAGTGTGGCTCTGTAAAACAGCGTGGTGAGAAAACCCTTTTTAGGTCATCAGGAGATTTAAACTGTTCATCATGTTGGGTAGGTATTGCTTATAAGTATGTGTTATACCAAATTGGTTAGAGAAAGGGCGGTTTACATTGCAGTAGCAAAACAGGTAATCAAACTTGGGGTTATTCAGCTTGGAAAAAAGATGGCTTAGGAGCGATTTAATTACCATTTACAAATATATGAAAGGACAGTACAGAGATCTTTTTATATCTAGGCCTGTAACTATGATAGGAGTCATCCTCTACATTTAGAGGAAATAATTTTTCACCATCATCATAGACAAGGATTCTTTACTGTAAGAGCTGCTACAAGAGGCTGTGATGGTCGATTTATTGACCAAGTCCAAGAAGGTCCTAAATGTCTTTCTTGAAAAATAAAATATCACTGGCTATGGTGACTAGATTCTGAAGATTGGACATTGATCCAGGGATGTATTCTGATTGCCAGATTTGCAGGCATCCACCTCAAAGGGGTTTTTGTCTTCCTCTGGATCAACACTGTAGGGTTATAGGTTAGGCTCAATGGACCTATGTCTTTTTACAACTTTAACTAATATGTTACTCAGTTATTGCTTTTCTGTGACACTTTATACACTGGGCTCTATTTTTAGTAGATCAACACTTAAATTATTGATTTGTATGTGCTATCAATTTTTTTTTACACTGCATTGTGTACATTGGGTTTTCTGCATTGATTAACGGCCTCATTTTGGATTGCAAATATGCGTTTATTTATTTTAATATTGTTTATACCTGACATGTTCCCATGATCTGCTTCTTGACCTTCCATCGTGTTCAGTTTAGTCTTTTACATGTTTTTGCTCAATTGTTTTTATCTCTGAGTCATCTAATGTTCACTATTATATGAATTAATAAAGTGTAACTTTATTTATTACTCTGGTTCAGTAATTTTTGGTCATTATATGTGATCTATCCAAGGCTCTTGAATGCCCTTTTATATCTCTCTTTTTCTTTCTTGACCCTGAGGGGTTATTACAACCCCATTTCCAAAAAGGTTGGGACACTGTAAAATGTAACAAAAACAAGAATGCAAGTTGAAAAAATCTTACAGCCATACTTTATTCACAACAAAAGATAGGACACATATCAGAAATTAAAAGTTAGACATTTTTTCTATTTCATTAAAATAATTAACTCATTTATTGATGGCAGCAATACAGCTCAAAAAAGTTGGGACAGGGTTAACACAAAGCTGGAAAAGTAAGTGGTTCTAATGAAAAACAACTGGTGGGTCCATTTTCAACTACGTCACGTAGCTATGTGTACATAGAGTATGTTAGAGAGGAGAGGCAGAGTCTCTCAGAAGTAAAGATGGTCAGAGGTTCACCAATCTAAAATTGTGGCACACTTTCAGAAAAGAGTTTCTCAACATAAAGCTGCCTATTCCACCATCTACAGAACATAATATCCTTTCCAGCATAAGGATTACCCCATGAATCCACAGTACCCCATGGATCTCTCAATATGTGGAGCCTGTACCACATACAGTATCTGGTAAACAGTAGGCTATTTGGGGTTTGTGTAGTTCAGATACTTGAATAAAAATATATCCTTATTCAGTCTGTCTTTTAAATAGATGTAAAATTGTGTAGGTCATGGGCAGCAGGAGAAAGCTGAAGGGATCACCTGTTTGTGTTGGGTCCTTGACAGCAGCACCTATGATGCATTAATTGCAGCTGGCTTATATGAATAAATCATGGGCAAGCAGTTTATAGGCAAGTTTTCTCCACTTTTATGACATTATATCTGCTGCTCCAAAGCCTAAATACAGATGACCATGAACTGTAACCTATATTCTGCAAAAGGATCTACAAGACAACAGATAGCAGCTTGAATTCCCAAAGTTTCATCAGATGACTTTAATTATGTATTAGGGGGTTTTATTTATACAATTTCCTTTTCATTTCTTTGCCTTACCACCAGCAGGTCTGCCACAAGTACTGTCGGGACACATACAGCTGAAGCATCTGGGCCACCATCTGGGCCAATTCTTATCTTGCATCATATCAGTAGGCCCCTTTTTTATAAAGTTTGATCAGGACCCTTCACAAGAGTATTGGCAGTCCTGCCCGGAAGGCATCCATAACTGCCAGTGGTGGACACAGACCGTAGAGGGCCTAGTGTTATCCTAGATCTCTTTATAGCCTACCCCCTTATGTCTGTCTAACTATTCAGCAGTAATTGTAAGCTATAGTAATTGTAACTAAGCCCAGGGCATTGGGGTGTACATCCAATAGGAAGCATCGAACTAACGCTGGCCATGTGGCCCGGCCTTGAAAAAGGCCAGCCTGATCTTGGCTAATAAAGAAACCATAATATACTGTTTAATACATGGAAAATGTAACCGCGTCATACATTGTTACAGCAGGATCAGGAGAGGACTTGGATGACACATCACACACCCATCTATTGCATAACACTGAAAATTGGAATAGACGTATAACTGGGAACAGCATGTCACCATTTAGCAGTTTTATTAAAACCGTCACATGTCTGCCTGGCACAATGCCAATGGCTGCAGTCAACAAATGCTCTGGAGCTACAATGAGTGCGAAGGGATGGAAGACTTTTCAGAGCCTTATATAAAAATGACTGTGCAAAATAACCATGCCAGAGGCTGTATGGGATATTTTGAATAGAGGGCAAGGTATACAGTGAAGGAAATAATTATTTGATCCCTTGCTGATTGTGTAAGTTTGTCCACTCACAAAGACATGAACAGCCTATCATTTTAAGGGTAGGTTCATTTTAACATTGAGAAATAGAATATCCAAAATAAAATCCAGAAAATCACACTGTGTAAATTATATAAATGTATTTGCATTTTGCTACGAGAAATAAGTATTTCATCTCCTACCAACCATTAAGAGTTCTGGCTCCTACAGACCAGTTAGACGCTCCGAATCAACTAGCTATCTGCATTAAAGACAGCTGTCTTAAATAGTCACCTTTATAAAAGACTCCTGTCCACAGACTCAATCATTCACACTCTAATCTCTACAACATGGACAAGACCAAAGAGCTTTCTAAGGATGTCAGGGACAAGATCATAGACCTGCATGAAGCTGGAATGGGCTACAAAACTATAAGTAAGACGCTGGGTGAGAAGGAGACAACTGTTGGTGCAATAGTAAGAAAATGGAAGAAATACATCGATCTGGGGCACCATGCAAAATCTCACCTCATGGGGTATCCTTGATAATGAGGACGGTGAGAAATCAGCCTAAAACTACACGGGGGAAACTTGTTAATGATCTCAAGGCAGCTGGGACCACAGTCACCAAGAAACCATTGGTAACACATTACGCCGTAATGGTTTAAAATCCTGCAGTGCCCGCAAGGTCCCCCTGCTCAAGAAGGCACATGTGCAGGCCCGTCTGAAGTTTCCCAATGAACACCTGGATGATTATGAAAGTGATTGGGAGAAGGTGCTGTGGTCAGATGAGACAAAAATTGAGCTCTTTGGCATTAACTCAACTCGCCTTGTGTGGAGGAAGAGAAATGCTGCCTATGACCCAAAGGAAATCCGTCCCCACTGTCAAGCATGGAGGTAGAAACATTATGTTTTGGGGGTGTTTCTCTGCTAAAGGCACAGGACTTCTTCACTGCATCAATGGGAGAATGGATGGAACTACTGTAAAATCCTGACTGACAACCTACTTCCCTCCACCAGGACATTAAAAATGGGTCATGGCTGAGTCTTCCAGGAAGACAATGACCCAAAGGCAACAAAGGAGTGGCTCAAAAAGAAGCACATTAAGGTCATGGAGTGACCTAGCCAGTCTTCAGACCTTAATCCATAGAAAACTTATGGAGGGAGTTGAAGCCTTGAGTTGCCAAGCGACAGCCTCAAAATCTTTTGATTTAGAGATGATCTGCAAAGAGGAGTGGACCAAAATTTCTCCTGACATGTGCGCAAACCTCATCATCAACTACAAAAAACATCTGACTGCTGTGCTTGCCAACAAGGGTTTTGCCACCAAGTATTAAGTCTTGTTTGCCAGAGGGATCAAATACTTATTTCTCTCAGCAAAATGCAATTAACTTTAGAATTTATACAATGTGACTTCTGGATTTTATTTTGGATATTCTATCTCTCAATGTTAAAATTAACCTACCCTTAAAATTATAGACTGTTCATGTCTTTGTCAGTGGGTAAACTTACAAAATCAGCAAGGGATCAAATAATTATTTCCTTCACTGTATAAAACTAGTCTTGTGGTCTTAGGCGGGCTTGGATTGGCTCATAGGGGAGCAGAGAAAACTCTAATGGGGCCTGGGCATGCTGGGCCCCCTCACATGGCAGGCTTGGGGCTGTTTTTGGGGAGAAAGGCAGAGAAATAGAGAAAGAAAGGAGACTTTGAGAGTCAAGTGCAATATGTGCAGTCATGTACAGTAACTGTAGGGTGTTCCCCAGTAATCACCTCCACTGGTGGGGCCCAGTAATCATCTCCACTACTGGGCCCCAGTAATCACCTCCACTGGTGGGCCCCAGTAATCATCTCCACTACTGGGCCCCAGTAATCACCTCCACTGGTGGACACCAGTACTCACCTCCACTGGTGGGCACCAGTACTCACCTCCATTACTGGACTCCAGTAATCACCTCCACTGGTGGGCACCAGTAATCATCACTACTAGTGGGCCCCAGTAATCACCTCCACTGGATGGGCCCCAGTAATCATCTCCACTACTGGGCCCCAGTAATCACCTCCACTGGTGGGCACCAGTACTCACCTCCACTGGTGGGCCCCAGTAATCATCTCCACTGCTGGGCCCCAGTAATCACCTCCACTGGTGGGCACCAGTAATCACCTCCATTGGTGGGCACCACTAATCACCTACACTGGTGGGCCCCAGTAATCACCTACACTGGTGGGCCCCAGTAATCACCTACACTGGTGGGCCACAGTAATCACCTACACTGGAGGGCCACAGTAATCAACTCCACTGCTTGGCCCCAGTAATCCCCTCCACTGGTGGGCCCCAGTAATCCCCTCCACTGGTGGGCACCAGTAATCACCTACACTGGTGGGCCCCAGTAATCACCTCCACTGGTGGGCACCAGTAATCATCTCCACTGGTGGGCCCCAGGCACTCCAGTGCAACACTGGTCCTCGGATTGTCATGTTAGACATTTCATGCTTCAGTCACATATTGCAGACTAAAGCTGGCCACAACTATAATATTTTTGTCAGCATATCCTTCCAATTTCAGGGGATTGGGGAGTCCATCGCAGGTATACCTTGAAAAAAGCACTCCAACGGGTGCTGAGAGACCACAGTGGAGTCGTAGGAATCAGTAGGGCAAATGTAGTCTCTTTCAGGCTACATTTGCTCTATTTTTCTTTGTATATGCTTTATGTGGTAGACCATCTTTTTGTCCCCAGCACATAGGGCCTTATGTATGAAAACTGTCTAGCAGTAAGACGCTCTGTGTTGCCCATAGCAACAAATCAGAGCCCATAGCAACCAATCAGAGCTCATAGCAACTAATCAGCTTTCATTTCATGTACTGCTCTGGAACAATAAAAGCTGAGCTCTGATTCATACCTCCCAAGTGTCCCTATTTTGGAGGGACAGTCCCTATTTTTAACCCTTGTCCCTCTGTCCCTCTTAGCTCTATAAATGTCCCTCTTTTTTATTTGGGAAATAGATTTTCATCAATAAACTGATATTCTTGCTTTAACAAGTATCTGATTACTTCCTCGCTGTATATTACATAACAACTTACTTAATATTTCATCATTGGATACAATGCAATCCTGAAAATGTCTCCCTTTTTGGCAATCTAAAAAGATGGCATGTATATATTTGGGCGTGGTTAGAGGCGTGCCTTTGTGTGATGTCACATGTTTGGGTGTGGTTGGAGGTGTGGCCTGATGTGTTCCTCTTTGCAAAATCTAAAAGTTGGGATTGGTTGCTATGAGCTCTAAATGGTTGCTATAAGCAACACAGTCTTTTGCTAGACAGTTTTTATACATAAGGCCCATAAAGCATATACCAATAAGATACAGAGCAATTGTAGTCAAAAGAAGAATCCACATGTCCCATTTAATTCCTGGGGCAAAACTAGAATTCATAAGACTACACAGGAAAATGATATGGGCCCCACCTCCAAGTGACAGGAAACTGAAACAGCAACATAAATGACAATAACCAAGGTATAAATAATACTGCCATGTATCAGAGAACCCACACTGTAGCGCTAGATAGCGGAAAATCACCCGCCTGTTATTCTGTAAAAAAGCACAATGCACCTGAATGGGCTGCCTGTTCCTCTGGGCCGCAAAGAAGCCATTATAGCTATAGTGATGCCCATGTTGTTTCCTATGGCTCTGTGCTGTAGATGTCGGGACTCGGGAGGCCTTTTTCATATGAATGCAGCCTAAACTAATTCTTTCAAAAATGTACTAATTTTCAGAGATCTCGAAAGTTTTGAGGCTCAGATCGACACCTTTGTTAAAGGGTTGTCTCACTACATTGCTTCATTTTACTTCAGTCCTGCTTCCTCGGTTTAATTTTGGAATTCAAGGGTGGTTTACTGGCTACTACTGGTCTGCATTGATGAGCTACTGAGGACAGCAGGTCTGTAGCTATAGCGATCCAGTGCTGGCAGCCTATCAAGAGAGATTGAACAGGTTTGTAGCTATAGCGACCTGAGGAGCTGATGTAGCCCATACAAGAGGGGATATCTAGGAATAGGTAGGACACTGTTAATGGACATATATTGCAAAGTGACTTGTTTTTGCAAGATCTTTAACATAAAAAGCAATCCTTCTAGTGAGACAACCCCTTTAAATAGCAAGTACACTCGGATAGAGCTATGTTCCGTTACAATAAGGTAATATTAGTTGAATATAAAGCTGTGATATTTGAAAGGAAAAGCAAAATCTGACCTCTTGTAATTATGTTCCAGAAAAAGCACTGAACAGAGAAAATAGCTAATTCATCAGTCGACCATACTGTAGGTCTAAACCTGCCCATTATCCAATACAGATAATGCCGCAGCTTTAACAAGGGCCACAACAATACTCGTGGAAAGGTTTTGCATGCTCTGCTTTTGGCAGCTTTACTCCTCAAAGTGAGGCACAGAAATGATCCCAGTGCCCAAACGGATAGCCAGCCTAAGATTCGGGGAGTTTTTTTTAACCCCTTCAAATCTATAGGTTTTTTTTTCATTTTTCACAGTCATGACATTTTTATTTTTAGGTGACCTTAGCATAATTTTTTTGTTCTTTTCTCAGTTGCCATTTTTTGGTACAAGTATTTTAGACCTCATAGTAAAGTTTCTAGAAAAATACTGTACAGGTTTGCTGTGAGATTTAAAAAATGTTTACATGTGTAAAGGCTTTTTGTTTTTCTATTTAAATGGATTTAGATTTTTTTTTTACTATAATATCCGGTGACATATCCATACACTAATATAATAAATGTGTAAGAATGAACAAATTGTGTACATAGCAGTATGAACCACATGTCCCTTCTATTGCGAGCACTCTGACGCTGGACACTCGGCTGAACTTACTCAGACACAAAGAGGCACATTTACTTTGGCAATTGTACCAGAATTTGGGCACTATTTACACTACATTTATTATGTACTTTAGATACTTTTGTGCTGTGTCAGACAAAGCGGTCTGGCACAAACTAAAATAAATGACTGAATTTGAAATTTTATATTTTTTAAAATACTCATTATGCGGTTCTGAAACTTGTGGTTCATTGACTTTTCCTCATTTGAGGGGTTCTTACTAATAGCAGTTTTTATTTATTTTTGTTTACTTTTTGCTCCACGTCTTTTTTTACATTTGTACTGTTCGGTCAAAAATGACCGATAGCCTTTTATACTAATTTCCAGCCATTTTTTGAAAAAAATAAAAGAGTTATAATCTAATTTTGGTCTATATAGTTCATCTACTACTATTTATCAATTTATCTAGGTCCTTTGGTCAATGCAGAGTTACACATACATACATTTTCAAATTATGATACTGTAGATGGACTCCTTTCCAGTATAGTTATGTGCTGTTCTTATAGAAATGGTTCAATTCAGTTGTCAACCTTTCACATGGTAAATGTGAATTATTTGTCTTAGTTGGTTCCTTGTGTTAGCTGGTTTTATTACTGTATCTAATGATGACCTGAAAAAAGCACTAATAAATTCTGTCTGACAAAATGTGTTTGTTTTACTTTGGTCTGCTAAAGGGGGTGTTTTAGCTTATCAGTAGACAAGTACAATACTATTCTATACAGTTACTTCACTTTCAATACAACTTGAGAGAACATAGAGAGAGAGCACACATGAGGCAGCTCTGAAAACTCATCTTTACATATATGTAGCAGAAGAGGAACAGAGGAGAAGGACTTGCCAGCAGCTTCCTGCACACATAGGAGAGGGATGAAGGACCTGACCACATAACCTGCAGGTCTTCAATACTATATCACTGTGTGGAGATTTACCTGACTACAGGAGGAGAAGGAGGGGGAAAGACTTAGGCTATGTTTACACGGCTTATTTTGGGATATATTTCAGTCCGTAATTTGTGCCATAGTGCGTGAATTACGGCTGGAATATGTCCCAGTCATTACAGTAATCCAACTATGGATTACGTCTCCTCTCCCTGCTCGGCGAATCCGCCGCGGGGGGGAGATAAGTGACATGTGAATCACCAGCGGTCTATGGGCCGGCGAGGTGCCGGCCCCCGGCTCCCGCCCCCGTCCACACGGCGGAATTGCGGGGCGGAATTACGCCCCGCAAATAAGCCATGTGAACATAGCCTTAGAGCTGTAAGTGCTATTTCTATGTATGTCAGTATGTCATATGTATATGTCAGTGTGTGTATGTATGTATGTATGTATCTGTGAGTATATATGCATATGTCTGTGTGTGAATGTATTGTGTATGTATTATTGTTACTGAATGCATTTTATTTTTTCATTCCACAATATTGCTTTTTTGCATGATGAGAAAACAGATATTGACTGAAACTGATTTGGAGGAGTTTGCAAACGCCTCCGATTCAGATGATGATGTCCCGCTTGAAAATGTGTCTGAAGAGGAGGACCACATAAGTGATGGGGAAACCGATGCAGACAAATCTGATTCTGAAGTGGAATCTGATGAGGAAACCCCGACAACTAGTCAGATGCAAGAAATCCATTCAAAAAACAAAGATGTAGTTTGGAACTTGCAGCCTTCTGCTCAGGCTGGTAGAAAGTCTTCTTCAAATGTCATAAAAGATACTCCAGGTCCTACAAGGTATGCTATATCAAGAATTGATGACATACAATCTGCATTCAAATTGTTCATAAATATAGCAATACAAAACATCATAATACAAATGACAAACATCAAGAGACAACAAGTTTATGGCGAGAAATGGAAGCATTTAGATTTGACAGCTCTAAATGCTTTCATCGAGTTACTATTATTAGCAGGAGTGTACAAATCATATGGTGAATCAACCAAAAGTTTATGGAATTCCGAAACTGGTCGCCACATATTTAGGGGCACAACGTCTCTTGAAAGATTTAATGAGATTTCAAGAGTCCTTCGGTTTTATAATAAAACCAATCGAATTGAAAAAAGAGCCACAGACAAACTTGCCCCTATTAGAGATATGTGGAATAAATGGGTGGACATTCTACCAACATTATATAATGCTGGTGAAAATGTGACTGTAGATGAACAACTGGTGTCATTCAGAGGTAGGTGCCCATTCAGACAGTATATTCCAAGTAAGCCTGCAAAGTATAGCATCAAAAATGGACTCTGTGCTACAGCAAAAGTTCATACGCTGTAAACGCTCAGGTATAGATAGGAAAAACCCTGGAGAAAGAGCTGAAAAAAATCAAGGTATGCGAGTAGTTTTGGATTTGGCACCTGGACTCAAAGGACGAAATGTTACGTGACAATTTTTTCACATCACACCAACTGGGGCAGATGTTGCTGAAAAAAAAATTACCATGCTGAGTACTGTTAGAAAAAATAAGCCAGAACTGCCGCAAGGTATCCTCAGTAAGAGAGACGTTTATAGTTCTACGTTTTATTTTACTGATGATACAACAGTAGTTTCTTACGTTTCCAAAAAACACAAACAGGTCATTCTGATGAGCACAATGCACCATGATAATGCAATCAGTAACCGAGACGACATAAAGCCAGACATGATTTTACATTATAATGCCACAAAAGGGGCAGTTGATACTCTAGATCAACTCATAGGCACTTACACCTGTAAACGCAAAACTAATCGGTGGCCAATGTTTTTTTTTTACAACATTCTTGATGGGTCGCCGTACAATGCATTTGTGTTATGGTGTGAAATAGACCCAAATTGGAACAAAAATAAACTATATAAAAGAAGAATTAAAGGAGTTGGGAAAATCACTGGTTAGCCCATATATTAAACAAAGAAAAGTAACACCCAGAGATGATGGAGCTGCAGCCGTTGTCCACAGGATCCAACAGCAGGCTGAAGAAAGTCAACCAAGGGCTTCGGCTAGCACTGCGACGATACCCACGGCCTCCACCAGCAGTGCAACCAGCCTAAAATGGAAACGATGCACCTTCTGTCCAACATCAAGTTATCACAAATCAAATGTGATATGTTGCAAATGTGCAAAGTACTTATGCAAAAGACATGTAAATTATACTTGTGACGAATGCAAACAGTAAATTTAGCACCTTGAACCTTATTTCACATTGTTTTTTTTTTTTAGAAAAATATATTTACATACAGTTTGATGTTATTAGTTATAGTTTACAGTTTTATAAAGATTTTTGTTTTGTGCATATGTGCAATATGCATGAATAATGCAATAAGGCAATGTAACATTTTTGACACAAAAAAAATAAAAATTATGTTTTTGATTTCATTGTTCATTTGTTTATTAACAACCATGTTTACATACAGTATAATAATACAAAAGAAATTCAAATAAAACACTTAAATTAGTTAAAAATCCAGACTTTAATAGGCCAGAACATTATATGTGTATAGTAGAACCGAACAGAACAGCAGGGTTCACACGGCTTAATTGCGGGACGTAATTACGCCCCGCAATTACACCGTGTGGCCGGGGGTGGGGCGGGAGCGTGGGGCCGGCACCTCGCCGGCCCATAGACTTGTATTACGCGCCGCTGGTATTTCACATGTCAATTACCTCCCCCCTCGGCGTATTCGCCGAGCAGGGAGAGGAGACGTAATCCATAGTTCTCTATGAGAACTGTGGATTACCGTAATGACTGGGACATATTCCAGCCATAATTTGCGCACTCTGGCTCGTAATTACGGACTGAAATATGTCCAGATTTAAGCCATGTGAACATAGCCTTAGGGTATGTTCACACAGGCAAATTTCTCTCTCTCTAATACGAGCGAGATGCGCGCCGAAATTACGGTAATCCATAGCTCTCATAGAGAACTATGGATTACGCCTCCTCTCCCCGCTCGTACAATACAATCGTATAAGTGACATGTGAATTACTTGCGGCGAATACGCACCATGAGCAATGCAAGTCAATGGGGCCGGCAGGATGCTGATTACCAGGTATAATTGCGACCGTACTGTACGCGGCGCAATTACGCCGTGTGAACATAGCTTTACCCGGTATCAAAAAAAATACAGAACACACTAAACAAACTAATAAATGGTGTTGAATTAGGTATAAGTGTCTAAAAATCTGCCAGATCTATCAATCGATATAAGCCTAGTGTATGTTTACACTGTCTAGTCTAGGTTTACACTTTTTAACTATTATCAACAGTATCAACAGTATCAATAAATCTGTCCCATATTTGTAATCAACAAATCCAGAAAGTTAATTAGAACAAAGCGTTTTGCAAATATTATTGCTTCATCAGTTTCATGTATATTTGTGAAACCCGCTGTCCTGATAAACCTGGGTACTTTTCAATCAATGTTCTGAATTTGCTGATGAACATCACTACAACTTTGGGTGACATGTATGATTTTTGGCATTTAGACGCCAATTTTCATGCGCATTATATTAGTGTAGAATGCATCTGATTTATGAACCCGGTCTACTGCAAGTCATACATCAGGCGCATTCTAGCGCTAAGACTACATTTCTGGCTCAGGTAAACCACTTTCAAAGTGATGTACCTGTTCCAGCAGTAATGCGCCTGGAATTGCTGTACTGAAGCTAGAAATCTATAGCTTCGTATGGTTCTAGTGCACACCGCCTCCCACACACCCCCCGAAGTGAGGTGCATTACAAAGTGCCGCGGACGCTCTGTAATGCGCCTGGTACTGGCGTGCCGACTTTGTAAAAATATAGCGAACGGGGCTGCACCAGTTTTTGGGCTGAAAAGACGGCAGATATCTGGAGCAGCCCCGTTCATACATGTCACCCTTTGTGTTTGAGTAAGATCTGCAGAGGGTCTAGTGTCAGACTTTCTCACAATAGGGGTGCAGGTGATATTTTAAGAAGTGAGCTAAAATTTCTCTTTCTCTTCAATATGTGTAAGAATATACAGGCAGCTGTTTATGGTGGATTATGCTGACCTATCTGAGAGGATGTGACAGAGAGAGAAACTGAGCTCTGTGATATATAGGGTTATATGATAGAAGAGAGAAGCTGAGCTCTGTGAATATAGAGTTATATGATAGAGGAGAGAAGCTGAGCTCTATGATATTAGGGTTATATGATAAGAAGAAAGCTGCCCTTCGTGATATATGGGGTTTATATGAAAAGGGGGAAGAGCTGTCTCTGTGATATATTGGGTTTTATGTAGAGGAGCTGAGCTCTTTTGTATGGGGTTATAGAAAAAGGTAAATAGCGAGCTCTGTGAATAAGGTTAAAAATACGAGAGAAGAACGAGTTTGGATATATAGGGTTTTATGCTAAGGAGAGAAGCTAGCCTGTATTATGGGGTTTATATAGAGGGAGAGAAGCGAGCTCTGTGATATTAGGGTTATATGACAGGGAGGAAGCTGAGCTCTCTGATATATGGGGTTAAAAATGTAGGGGAGAGAAGTTTAGCTCTGTGATATATAGGGTTAATGATAAGGAGAGGAGCGCGCTCGTGATAAATAGGGTTTTATATGAAGGGGAAGGAGCTGAGCCTTGATATATGGGGAAAATATAAAAGGTGCTTCTTTGCAGTATAACCCAGGGGGGAAAAAAAAAAGGGGATGGGGGGGACACAAAGGCGCACCCCAATAGGTGGGGGGCGTTGCTGGGGTCCTAAAACATCCGGGGCTCGGGCCCCCTTTGTGTTTTTCTGGGTAGGGGGGGTTCACCGACTTTTTTTCGCGCCTCATTGGAACTGCGGATGTTTTTTTACGAAAAAAAATTTTGTTCCTGTCACAAATTTTCTGCACATCCCACACAGATCCCGTCCATTCCTCGCGTCACGTACGTAAAAACCCCAATAAAAAAATTTTATTTTTTCAGAACTTCTCCCCTTTCACATGACAATACCCCTAAACCACCAAAAACCCACCACACATGGAGCAAACTACCAGACAAGTGATTGTTACAAAAAAACCCTTACAAAACCAAACCCCCAAACTATTACTACTTAAGGCTCAAAAAAACCTCCCAGACCCTGCTGAAGCAACCCCCACTGGACTATCCACTGCACACGGGCCCTAGAGACATTATTACCCCCATAAGGCCCAGTAGGGGTTTAGATACTAGTTGTATTTGGCTCTGCAGACACATAAGTGATTACACTGCATTTCTTTTTAGTGACTCACCAGAGACGTCTTTTCGATCAGCGTCGTTCACTTTCCCTTTTCTTCTCCCTCCGGTTCACACCTTCTGCTGATTGCCCCGGCCAATACTCGTCCCTGAGGATTTGGACACAAATATTAAATCCTCCTTTCCACAAACCCCTTAATTATAGGTATCGCAGTCCCCTCATTAGGTATATAGGGGGACTGAAGAATACTGGGGCCACAGGAGGGATTAGGGCCCCAGGCAGGTATATAGGGGGCCCCAAAGGGGGTATATGGGGCCAAAGGCATAATGGGGGGCACAGGCATATAGGGGGCCCAAAGGCAGGTACATAGGGGCACTGAGGCATATATGAGCCAAGGCAGTATATGGGGGGGCATGAGGCGAATAGGGGGCCCCAAAATATATAGGGGCACGAGGCAGAATATAGGGTCACTGAGGGAGTATATGGGGGCACTGAGGGAGTGTATGGGGGCCACAGGCAGGGATAAGGGGGGGCCCCAGGCAGGGATAGGGGCCACGGCAGTTTTATGGGGGGACAGGGAGGCTTTAGGGGACAGGCAGGGATATGGAGGCCACAGGCGTATATGGGGCCACAGGCAGGGATATGGGGCACAGGCATATGGGGCCCCCGGGCAGTATATGGGGGCCCAAGGCAGGCAATATAGGGGGGCACGGCAGTTATGGGGGCCACAGGCAGGGACAGGGGGCCACACGGAAATAGGGGCACGGCATATAGGGGGCCACAGCGGGATATGGGGGCCACAGGCGGGGTATGGGGCCACAGGCGCTTATAGGGGCACAGGCAGGGATATGGGGGCCACAGGCAGGCATTATAGGGCACAGGCAGTATATGGGGGCACTGAGGCAGGTAAACGCTATAAAAATAACATTCATACTCACCTTAACTCCCCCGGCGAGCGCGCTCCGTCCTCTTCAGCCCGCGTCCTCCGCAGCTCCTCGGGCGCACGCCTATGACGCGCAGTGCGCCCGTGGAGAGGCAGCGTCGCGATGACATCACATCATCGCGATGCTGCCGGCTGAGGCGCACGGGGCCGCGGCGGGTCCTCCGCGCTGTGAGGACCCGGCGGCCCCGCTGTGTCGGACCTGCGGGTCCGACACTGTCTGCGGGGCGGGGGAGCGCTCGCTCTCTGCCCCGCAGAAGCCCCCCAGCTGAGTGTGCGTCCAGCGGACGCACATGCAGCTGAAGGGCCAGTCGGTGCTCCAAGCCCACGCAGCGGCCTGGAGCCCGGGAGACTCGGGGCACAGGGTGTTTTATTCGGGGCCCGAGCCCTGAATAAAACAGCCTAGCGACGCCCCTGAATAGTGTAATATATTTTACAATAAGATTAGAATAAAAAATATTGTATGCTCACCTGAGCAAGTTGTACTATACAATGGTACAACTCATTTGTGGATGTGTATCCCAATGGTAGGGTGCTGGCCACTTCAAAACACACTCTTTTCCTCCGCACAAGGAGATCAAGGAATTAAATTTTAATGCTGAGCTGTAAATACTCCCAATTGAAAGGGTTCCAGCGCTCTATCCTTGATGTATAAGTCTATGAGCACTACACACTATACCTTGATATTTTAAAGGTATATTTTTTTGTGCATATGAAATTACATAAAACAATTTAAAAATAATTTAAAAAATTTTCTACATAAAAACAATATAAACCCTAAAAGACTCTACGCTCTATAGGGTTATATGATAGAGGGAGAGAAGCTGAGCTCTATAGGGTTATATTATAGAGGGAGAGAATCTGAGCTCTATAGGGTTATATGATATAGCATATATGAAAATGTGGCTTTAAAAATTTGCTATGAGTCACTTCTGATGAGCAATTGTTACTCACTATTTATTTTCTTCCCTGTATCATAGCTATGGTCAAAAAGTGCTAGCAGCATATTCTACTGAAATCTGAGCTAGTCTAAAATTAACTGCCTGATTCAGTCTGTTACCATCTCCCTTCCTCATACTTTACACTACAGCTTCACTCATTCTGATTGCCTACTCAAGGTTACTACAGGGAAGCCAGTTTATAGAGCATTTATTTCCAGTGCCTCATGGGTGCAATAAACAAACACCTAAATGCCTGTATGTGAGACACATTAATGACACATCGATAGGATTTGCCTTCTATGTGAGATAAGTGCAAATCTCAGAGGCAGGACCCTTAACTATGTGGAGAAGGGGCCCCTGAAATACCAGGCTTAGAATGGAGAAGCTGTTGCGCTTGCACAGATACTCTCCATTCATTTTAGTAGGAGTTTTCAGTACAATAAAATGCAACCGCTTGGCTGTACTTGGAGCTCCCATTGAAATTAATGTTGAGTAGCTGCGCAGGCATGGCCGCATCTCCATTCTCATACAGGAGTTCCGGGGGCCCACAAGTGGGATCTGCACCTATCTCACATCAATGGCATATCCTATCGGCAGGACTGGGACAAGATATTCTGGTGTCCGAGGAAAATAAGGCATATAGCGCCGCCAATGGAAAATTCAGCCCACTCCATACTTCCTTGCGTCCCCTCCTACCTGAGATGAAGTGGCGACCCAGGCAGTCGCCTACCGTCGCCTAACCGTCGTCCCAGCCCTGTCTATCAATATGCTATAAATATATGAGATGATAAAACCCAGTAGGTCTCATGGCCACACTGAGACCACTCCATGTATTCCAACCCTTTTGGCCATTTCACCGGTTTAAAAATGGGCCGTATTTCTCCGTAATTCGCGCCAAAGTGCGCCAATTGGGGCCGAAAAGGGCCCCATTCATTCGGAATTCCATTCTCATAGAGAACTATGATTACGTCTCCCTCCCCCCCCCGGCAATCCGCCGGGCGGGAGATATTCACCTGTCCCCTTTTTCTAGGGGTATACGCCCGCTAGCATGATAGTAAGGGGGGGGGAAAGTGCGGCCCCCTCTTACTTTTCCCCCCGGGAAAACCCAACTTCTCCCCTTTCTTACTCCTTAAAAAGTGGTTCATTTTTTTTGGTGTTTCTATTTATTTTTTTTGAAATTGTAAACTCAAACCACCAATTAAACTCAAACATTTTTTTTATTAAACCTCCAAAAACCCCCTTTTTTTTTTTTGTTAACTTCGTTTTTCCCCCCCTCGCCTCCCCAGACCATAACATGTTTTGGTACCGTGAAAAAAAACCAAACATTTTTTTATATTTGAAATTTGCGCTGCGGCGCATATTGTGCGACTGGATAACTTTTTTGTATAACCCACAGACGTCAGTGAGGGTGCATTTTTTGCGGGGTGAAGTGTACTTTTTATTCTACAGTTTGGGGAAAGCATGCGACTTTTTTGATTATTTTTTTCCAGTTTTTAAGTGACGTATAAGACCCAAGAAACAATTTTGGGGTTTGGAATTTTTTTCCTCACAGTTTCAGCGTACGGATAAATTATGTTATTTTTATAGCGGAATTTTTCGGGCACGGCGATACCAAAATATGTGTAACTTTTTTTTTTATTTTTTTTTTTAAATTTTTTAAAAAAGGGGAAAGGGGGGTGATTTGAACTTTTAAAACTTCTTTTTTTACTTTTAAGTCCCCCTATGGTGCTTGACCATTAGTGGGCGTGAACGTTAATACAGTCTAATGCATTGCATAGACAAAGCATTTGAAGACAAAGATGGCGGTTTCCCCCCCTTCCTGCCCGTGGCCGGAAGGGGGCAAACGAGGACATGGGGGCGGTGGGGCCTTCACAAGGCCCCGCTGCCTGTCCAGGGATCGGATCTCCACCTATGTGCGGGGAATGCGATCGCTGGGAAAAACAGTGCACGGGACCCCCTCTTCATTCATTTAGATGCCGCGGCCATCTTTATCGCGGCATCCAAAGTGTTAAACAGCCCGGGCGGGCGACGCTGCCTGCTCGCGCTGTAACGGCCAGGTGTTAGCTGCGTTCTGCCGCTAACACCCAACGGCTGTGCGGGGGGACGCGGAGCGATCCACCTGAAAAGCCCCCTAGGGACCCTGGGACGTACTCATACGTCCAGGGTCCTTAAGGGGTTAAAAAACCCGCCTGGGGGAAACATGCGGTTTTTTTTTAGTCTGAAAAAAATTTCAGTGTGAAAAATAAACTGACATGTCAATTTTTTTAAAAAACCTGACACTAATTATGCCCCTCTTGCGAGGGCAGCACAAGCAGTTTCAGACCCGCTGTTTTTAGTGCTGTGTCCTTATTTTGTAAGTGTTTTTAGTTTCAAAGCATTTACTGTTCAGATCTGGCAGTTTGCAGCCTGTTCTGCCAAAGAAGAGTCTGCTTATTCATGAACAGCTGTTAGCCCCACCCACCAGTGTCTAGCCCCGCCCACTCACAGCTGATTCAGCTTTTTACTTTGAAAAGGTAGAAGCCTGCAAATAAATAGCAGGTGGGCGGGGCTAGTTATGGATGGGTGGGGCTAACACTCATGGACTACTCTGAAATGGCTGCATCTTACAGAATAAGGGACACAGCGCTGGAAACAGCAGGTCTGTCACACTTTGTGTTTCCCAGCCAGGGGGGGGATATCTATGTAACAGGTTCCCTTTAAGAATTGACATGTCAGTTTATTTTCCACACTGTTTAGTTTCCCGACTGAAAGCAAAGGGGGCATAATCTATGTGACAGGTTCTCTCTAAGGCAGTTTCAGTGCTGTTTTTTTTGTGTGGAAAATGCCGAAAGAGGTCAAAGAAGAGCACAAAAACAGCATCAAAACCACCCAAAACAGCTTGCAATCAGGGTACAAAAACAGGGAAAAAAGCCTCTGAAAAAAGTCTCAAAGCCATGTCTGAAATAGTGAATCCACCTCCCAAAGCCGCACTGAATCAGCACGGTTTGCAGACACAGCTACTGTTTTTGTAAAAATGTGATATGTAATCCTCGGCAGAAATCCAAGGCGATACTTTGGAGTTCTGCCATGATTTTTACTGGACGGAGACGGTATTCGCCTCTGGGTCTTCAATAAGGTTAACCTGCATCACTACTCCCTGGTTCTGATGAGGATCCCATCTATGTTCATTCTCTTTTTTTCTGCACCACAGATTTGAAATCTGGGTGTGGAAAATCTGTTCTGTAGATCACTGCATGAACTGCAGCGAGGATTACACGAATCCAACAAGAAATCCACATAGAATTCCTAATTAAAATCTGTTGTGTGAACTTACCCTAAGGCTATGTTCACACGGCTTATTTTGGGACGGATTTCATTCCGTATATTGCGCCGTACTGCGCGAAATACGGCTGAAATCCGTCCCAGTCATTACGGTAATCCACAGTTCTCATAGAGAACTATGGATTCCGTCTCCTCTCAACGCTCGCGAAATACGGCGAGCTGGGAGAGAAGTGACATGCACATTATTCCGGCGGGATACACGCCGTGGATAATGAATGTCTATGGGGCCGGCGAGCTACCAGCCCCCCCGCCCCCGCTGCATGGCACACGCCGTAATTGCGGGCGAAATTCGTTCCCGCAATTACGGCGTGAATAAGCCGTGTGAACATCGCCTAAGGCTGATTTGGGCACGGATTTCAGCCGTATTGCGCTTCTATACGGCTGAAATCCGTACCAGATATTACAGTAATCCACAGTTCTCATAGAGAACTATGGATTCCGTCTCTCCTCCATTATCGGCACGGGATAATGCATGCATGTCTGCTCGCCCCGCCCCCGCTACATGGCAGCCGGCTTAATTGCAGGCCAAATCCGTGCCCTCAATTACACCGGCAATAAGCCGTGTGAACATCCTCTAAGGGTTCATGCTCAATGGTTGGATACGCTGCAAATTTTTCACATGATCTGCTCTAAAATCTGCAGGTATAACTGCAACAGAGCTACTCCCAAAATCTGCACAATTTGCTGTGGGCTTGCTGCTGTGGATTTACTTGTGATAAATAATGTGGATTTTCCCTGAATATTTTTCAGTGTGTTACTCACGGCAATATCATAACATGTTATTAATGCTTTAACCTTGGACTATTGGTCCTAACACAGAGATTTATCACGCTGCACAAACAATGAGGCTAAATAGTTACATTCAGCTCTGCTACACGTGTGTGTAATAGACTCCATAGATTTGCAAACACTTCTATATTCCCATGGTTGTATTCAATGAGAAGATAATCAAGCGTATCTGGAAGGGGGAAGTCGCTATAAGAATATAAACAATCTAGACAAAAACAGGAGTTTCCTGGAAAGTGCCGGCACTTCTCAAGAAGTTGTACTAGAAGTTGTACTAAGAAGGAGGAGGTGGACCTCATTGTCCAATCCGTGGCCACAAAAAATCATGTGACCGGCCGAGCCTCTTCCAAAGAGTCACTAATCACTTCAATAATGGCCTGTGGGAATAGCTCATTCTGGCAGCAAAAAGATGTATTGTGCATTCCTACTGTGCAGATATGTGAATGTGCAGTACTACGCCTGTAATGTAAAACCTCCTACCACACTGCCTGCACAGAGGTCATCCACTCCCAGGATCAGATGTTTACTGACGTACAGGCTCCAGTTATCTGCACTAAATATTTAACCATATATTTCCATCTTTTGACCATAAGGGTATGATCACATGACGTCTTGCAGCACATACTTGTGCGCGCTGCAAGACACCATGGGGGGCATGTCTGAAAACTGTCTTAGTCTAAGACTTTTCTTGTTGCCCATAGCAACCAATCAGAGCGCCCCTTTCATTTTTTCAGAGCTCTATATGAAATGAAAGGGGAACCTTGATTGGTTTCTATGGGCAATAAGAAAAGTCTTAGACCAAGACAGTTTTCAGACATGTCCCCCCGTGTGTTTAGAAGAACGTGCTGCTCAGTGTGTTCTTCTAAAGCACAGGGGGGTCCGGCCCCATTCGCTTTCATTATCACTGCCACACGTACGCCGGAAAAAAGTGACATGTCACTTCTTTCCTCTGGCTTTCAATACACGGCACGGAAGACGACAGGTAATCAAACCTCTCTATGAGAGCTATGATTACCGTAATTACAGGACGTTATTTGGGGCACATTGCAGGGCAATTACAACCCGACATATGTCCTGAGAGACACCGTTTGAACATAACCTAAGGCTATGTCTTCACTGCACATGATTTTCAGCATTTTTTGTTTTATAAAAATGCTGAAAAAACGATTGTAAAGAGGTTCCATAGACTTCTATAGTAAAATCGTCCTGTTGTCTCCACAGAACATCTTTTTTCTGCTCGTTTTATTTGCTGGTCCTTTTTTGAAACATGTTGCAGAAAACGACTGAACAGGGTAGAAAATTTACTATTGGTGTATAAATAAAGCGGCAGACATTTTTGCCGCGTTTTTTGCAGAAATACACAGCAAATCTAATGCAGTGCATTTCTGCAAAAAAAGCGGCAAAAAGCGTGCAAAAACCACGCAAAACGCGCTAAAAAACAGACATTTTTTCAACAGGTTTAGACAGACAGTGGACAAAAAAACTCATAGCTTAAACCTTTAATGAAATACTTTGGCTCTTGTATCTATAGCCACAACTAAATAGCAGCAAAGAGAAGGAAGGGACCCTGCTTTCGTAAGCCATGTTGGTACCTAGGACAGAAGGACCTGGAGAAATTGTTTGCTCACTAGCCACTTTACATGCCCTTTGATCAATAACTCACCCCTATATTTGCTAACAATGCGTGTACTGTAGAGAAAGGAGACAAACACATATTCTTGACACTGAGTACCTGCTTTGTACAAGAGCGCAATACAACCTCTATGCTGTATACACCCTTGTCTGGAGCTACTTTTGACTCACATACCTCTTGCCAAGGGTGGACCTACAGAGGGTGCAGAGGTAGCAGTCGCTACCGGGCCCTGCAGCCTAAGGGGGCCCAAAAACCTTTCTGACACATAAGAAGACATCAGTATTGTAAATGGCACATATCCTCATCTTCTGGAACATCATCAGAATGCTCCAAACCTTGAACTTCATTGTGAATTTCTTGTGACTCCATTTCTTTTAGAATCTCTCGTTTCTAGCAATAGCACTTTCCTTAAAAGAGCACCTCTTGTCCAGGTAGCTTCCCAAAGACCTATCTAAATGATCTGCTAACACCATACATGCCAACTCTCCCGCTTTTGGCAGGGGGTCCCGCTACTGGGGGTCCCCCCCGCCCTCCCGGCAGAGTTGGCATTCCTCCCGCCGCCAGCAGGCAGCGGGGGGACCACGGCGCAAGAGTAGCGTTGGTGCGCTACTCTGGCGCCGCCGGGCCGCTCCTACAGGCGGGTGCGGCGAGTTTCACTGACTTGTGCGGCCACAGCCGCACAGTCAGTCAGCAGTACAGGGAGAGGCAGGAGGGATCGCTCCCCTCCTCCCTTCTCCCCCTGTACGTACAGCGCCGGTGCGCGCTGTACATACAGGTCAGCGTCGCAGGGGGTGTGACGCACGGCTGCACTCACTCCCCCTGCGACGCTGAGACTACTCAGTCGGCCGGGAGATGTCCAGAGCTGCAGGAGCCTGGTGAGGTAAGTGATTTTTATTATTTTATTTTTATTAGTTATAGGGGGGCTCTACCTGGCTACAATGGGGGGGGGTCTACCTGGCAACAAAAGGTGGCTGTACCTGGCTACAATAGGGGGGGTCTACTGGCAACAGAGGGGGCACTACCTTGCAACAATGGGGGGGGTCTCACTGGCAACAGAGGGGGCACTACCTGGATACAATGGGGGGGTTACCTGGCCACAGAGGGGGCACTACCTGGCTACAATGGGGGGGGGGTCTACTGGCAACAGAGGGGGCCTCTACCTGGCTACATGGGGGGGTGTCTACCTGGCAACAAGAGGGGGCCTCTACCTGGCTACAATTGGGGGGGTCTACCTGGCAACAGAGGGGGCACTACCTGGCTACAATGGGGGGTCTCCCTGGCAAAGAGGGGGGCATCCCTCCCCTTTCCAAAAGGGGGGGGTTCCCTGGAAATGGGGGCCCTTATGGCTACAATGGGGGGGTCTATGGAACAGAGGGGGCATACTGGTAAATGGGGGGGGGCAGGGGGGCATCCCTGGAAAAAGGGGGGGATTACCTGGCTAAAAAGGGGGGGGCTTTTTCCGGAAAAAAAGGGGGCATACTGGCTACAATGGGGGGTCTATGGCAAAGAGGGGGCACTCCGGGCTTTGGGGGGGGGCCCCTGGAAAAGGGGGGCATCCCTGGTACAATGGGGGGGCCAAAGGCTAAAAAAGGGGGGGATTTTTGGAAAAAAGGGGGATCTTTGGTTTAAAGGGGGGTTTTAGGAAAACAAGGGGGCATCTAGGATAAAAGGGGCATTCGGGGCTTACGGGGGATTACTGGCCAAAGGGGGCATTTTGCACAAGGTTAGGACGAGGGGGTATTACCTGGAAAAAAGGGGGTTCTAGGGCTAAAAGGGGGCTTCCTGGTAAAAAAGGGGGGATCTCCCGGGTACTTTTTTGGGGTTTACTGGCTAAGGGGGGGGATTCCAAAAAAGGGGGATCTACTGGCTTTTGGGGGATTATGGCTTCGGGGGGCATTACCTGGTAAAATTTGGGTTATGGTTAAGAGGGGTTTACTTACAGAGGGGCATTATGTTGTAAGGGGGCATCCCTGGTTATGGGGGGTACTACTGGTATAAGGGACTACCTGGCTTTTTCCAAAGATTATGGTTGGGTGGAGGTGGGTGGGGCTTTTTGGGGGGGGGTGTGGACACCGAAAAAGTGGGGTGTCCATGCAAATTTTTGCATCTCCATTCGCCTGCTTTTTCAATTTCAAACGTTGGCAACTATGGCTAACACTAATGTATGGTGTGGGGGGAGCTGCAATAAAGCCCAGGGATTAAAGGGAAATTCTCACCACACTAATTAACTTTAAACATGTAGGCAAAGGTAAACAAACACTGCTACCATATACATTGCTGTTCTGATTTTACTTCCTTTGGGGCTATAGCAGCTTTTATCTCCTGCTTGTGTCCATAGACTTCCTAAGATTACCATGGTTGGCTGGTGAAGCTATGACACCAGTGTGAAGAGAGCCTTAAAGGGGCATTTTCACCACATTGATTTACTGTTCTGATTTTGCTTTATTTCTAAGGTAGAGCAGTTTTTATTTCCCCTATCTGTGCTATAGAGTAATGCTGAGGTCACTTCCTGCTGTGTCTTATAAGCAGCAAAGGACCTTGTTTATGTTTCTTACTTACAAATTTTAACCCTTTAGAGCTCTGTAGCTTTCTGCCCTGTTGTTAAAACCCCCCATCCCTGATATCCCTATATCAGGCTCAGCTAGGAATAGCAGAGCTGAAATGCCAGTCACTGCTGTAGAACCACCCACAGCCTGACCAGGAAGTGGGAGCATACTGGCAGTGAAGAGCAGGCTTTGTGAAACACCATGGTGAGAAAACCCATTCAAGGGGTGCCATTGAAGTGCAAGAACATTATATCTTTTTGTAGTTAGTAACAAGTCTGCTATATAGCACTACTTCTCTGTTTCCCCGAAAATAAGACAGTGTCTTATATTAATTTTTGCTCCTAAAGTCGAGCTAGGACTTATTTTTAGGGAATTTCTTATTTTTCCATGAACAAGAATTCACATTTATTGTTGAAAAAAAAATAAAATTTGTATTAATATACTGCAGTGATTTAATCACAAACATCAGCTTTAAGCACAAACTCTGAATTGCACCAAAAAAATGCACTAGGTCTTTTTTTTGGGGGATGTCTTATTTTCGGGGGATGTCTTATTTTCGGGGGATGTCTTATTTTCGGGGAAAGAGGGTATGGGGGTTCTCTGATGTATGAGGCTGTTATTTATACCTTCAACAATTACTACTTATTCTCCTGTTTTAATTCAAGAACCATCTCATGGGGCCCTATGAATGATTTCCACACCCCTTGGTGGACTTATGGGCAGAAGATGTTGTTACAAGCCCTGCATGCCGAGATAATCATCTGATGCATCGCAATGTCCAAATATGTCCTGAAACTTATATGTAAAGTGCTATTACCTTACATGCTAGCGGTGCAGCATAATACATTACTGTGGTCACATAACACCCTCCAGCACAGTACACAGCGGATGCTTGTGATAACCAGCACTTCATTTACTGCCAGGGCTTGAAGAGCTGGCATCTGTATAGGAACTCTACGTCATTCGCAAACTTGAAGCCTAAGTATGTCTTTGGGGTTTAATGTCAGTTTCTTAAAGAGGCAGGTGGGGACTTGTATTATGGAAATCTACAAGTTGGAGAGCACCAGTTGAAGGAATCTATACCTCACAACTTTTTAGACAGTCAAAATAGGAATTCCTCCAGTTCATCATGAGAAATATCCATTTTATAACGTATATGTTTCAATAGGTTTATATTGAAATATTATCAAAAAATAATCAGAATCTAGACATTGATAAGATCCAGTTTGCACCAAAAGATGAAATAATACAGTATGCAAGTTGTGATCTAACATACAATTAGGAAATAGACAGTTTTTGAAGCAATATTATAATGCTATTAATGCACATTTATTACCCATGTGAAAAAGGGACATTTAACGGGGCTTTCTGAGTAGAAAGATTAGCTTTCAACATGTAGGGACATGTAATTGAAGACTTTTTCTGAATACATTGGTCTTTTGATTTTACCTTGGTCATGAGATAAGAGATTTTATCTGTTCTGAATGCACACAGGTTTCTCTGGTAATGTCCATAATCTTCCTTCCTGATTAGAGAACAGGGAGAAACATCATGGATGGAGCTCACTCTGGAGCAGACTTATTATCTCTAACAAGATTAGCTTTTGTTTACAGATAAGCAAATGTTTTCACTCTTCAGAGCCCATGTAGCTTTGTTTACTGAATATTAAATTTCCTGTACTTACATCTCAGTTAGTTACAGAGCAGCTAAATTTGCTAATCACTGTTATAGAACCATTTACGGCCTGACAAAGGCAGAGTGGATGAAAAGTTGCCTGTGACTCAGTGAAACAGCATGGTGAGAAAACCCCTTTAAAGAGCAAAGATTTACAGAAGGATTTGCATAAAAAATGGGAACTGTTCCACCAGATTGAAGGTATGAAGAATCCCCAAAATGTGCACCAAGTGGAAAATGTGGAAATGTTACAGTAGTCCTATGACCAGGGCTGTCTGACATAGGTAATCTCTAAAAATTGCACTATTAGCTTGTCTTGTCGTCAAAGTTGGGAGGGTGGCCTTAATTTGGGTTGGATGTGCCCACTTGAGTTCCAGGTGATCCTCTGAAGGACCTGGTTTCTGACGTTATAATAGGCTCCAATGGTCCTACAGAGGACCATTGGAGCCTATTAAGGCATTTTTATTACTTTCTGCAAAGTCAAAGGTTTACATACATTTCATTAGTATTTGGTAGCATTGCCCTTTAACTGTATGACTTGGGTCAAACGTTCTGGATATCCTTCCACAAGCTTCTCACAATAGTTGGTAGGAATTTTGGCCCATTCCTCCTGAAAGAACTGGTGTAACTGAGCCATGTTTACAGGTCACCTTTCTTGCACCTGCCTTTTCAGCTTTGCCCATACATTTTCAATAGGATTGAGATCAGGGCTTTGTGAAGGTCACTCCAAAACATTGACTTAGTTATCCTTCAGCCACTTTGTAACCAGTTTGGCAGTATGCTACAGGTTATTGTTCATTTGTAAGACCCATTTCTGTCCAAGCTTTAACTTCCTGGCTGATGTCTTGAGATGTTGCTTCAGTATTGCCACATAATCTTCTTTCCTCATGATGCCGTCTGTTTTGTGAAGTGTACCAGTCCCTCTTGAAGCAAAACAACCCCACAACATGATGCTGCCACTCCCATGTTTCACAGTTGGGATGGTGTTCTTAAGCTTCCAATTTTTTCCCCTTTTCCTCCAAAAGTAACGATGGTCATTATGGCCAAACAGTTCAATTTTAGTTTTGTCAGACCACAGGACATGTCTCCAAATATGTAGGTGTTTTGTTCCTGTGTGCATATGCAAACATTAATCTGGCTTTTATATGTTTCTTTTGAAGCAATGACCTCTTCCTGCAGCAGAGTGACCTTTTAGCCCATGTTGATACAGTACTCATTTCACTGTGCATAATGACACAATCTTACCAGCTTCCGCCAGCATCTTCACAAGGTCTTTTGCTTTTGTTCTTGGGTTGATAGGCACATTTCGGACCAAAGCACGTTAATCTCTGAGACTCAGAACCCGTCTCCTTCCTGAGCGGTATGATGGCTGGACATTCCCATCTTGTTTGTACTTTCGTTTAATTGTTTATAGAGATGAATGAGGCACCTTCAGGTATCTGGAAATTGCACCCAAGGATGAACCAGACTTGTGCAAGGCCACAATTCTCTTCCTGATATCTTGACTGATTTCTTCAGATTTTCCCATGATGTTACACACAGAAGCAGTGTGTTTCTGGTATGCAATAAAATACATCCACAGCTGTGTCTCTAATTAACGCAGATGTTGCCAATAAACCTATCCGAAGCTTCCAAAGACATGACATCATCCTATGGGCTGTCGCAAATTGTTTAGGTAGAGTAATCCCAATGTATGTAAACTTTTGACTTTTGTAGAAAGTATTAAAAATGCCTTAAAAAATTCTCTCCCATTATTCTGGCATTTGGCAAATATAAATAATTTTGGTTCCTAATTGGCCTAAAATAGGTAAGGTTTATTCTGATTTGATGTCAGATAGTGAGAAAAACATGCAGATGTGTCTTTTTATATAACTTCTGGTTTCAACTGTAGTGTGAAATGTGAATGGTGTAAAAAATAATTTAAAAAACAAATTAAAAAAAAACTATGCAGTAGTTTATATGTAAAGTGAAAACCACCCGGAAAATAAACAACAAAAACTTTTCTGGGCTAAAACAAGTCCTCATACAGCTACGAGTGCAGCTTTGACATGTCCATCATCCCTGGGTGGCTTAGTAGTAACAGGTGGCATTTGAAGTCACTTGATTCAGTCAGTCATCCCCAGAATATGTGTAAATCATACAGCTTTTATATATTGGATGACATTTCCAGGCGTTACAAGAATGATAGCTACATTTTTATGTCTGGAGTAAATATATTAGAATGTATTATATAACTTGTAAGAATATTGGGGTATGCACAGGAAGCAGTGGATCCCTGTGCAAAAACAGTATACAGACCCCTTTTCACCAGCAGGTTATCATAGGACACCTCCTATGCTTCTATATCAAACTACCACTGATTGTCATTAGTTCAGTGTACTTACAGAGAGAGAACAGGAAGAAGCTTCTGGGGTACCAGCCCCTTTTCTAATGGGTCCCTGTATGACTGCATCGGCTGCACTTACGGCATGTCCACCATTTCCACCATGGGATCACTCTTTATAGTAGATGAAATCATCTGGGATCAGGTGGTCTATCATTTCCTGAACACAGGCAATCTCACAAAACCGGATGTGAAGGAGTGTATAGATTATAGGGGTAACTATAGCCATAGCAGCCATAGCGACTGTCATGGGTCCCAAAGGCTGAGGGTGCTACTCAAGTACAAGAACATTGAAGAACATTGTTCATTTTCGTATGAAGCAAGCAGCTGGTGGCTTTCTGCTCTCTAGCACTATTATGTGGGTTCCCTGATATACGGCAGTATTATTTATACCTTTAATTATTACTGCTTATGCTGCTGTTTTAGGTTATCGTCATGAAGTGGTGGGGCCCCATCTCATTTCGCTATGGGGCCTTATACATTCTAGTTATGTCCCTAGTAGAAATAAAACTCCTCTAAGAACATAGCAATGGTTGCTTTCACATAAAGCATTAGTGTACTGCGTGGCCAATTAGAGCACAGCTAAATGGCACATGTTTAACCAAGAAGTGCCATGTTTTTGCCATGCAATTCAATGTAAAGAGCATGCAGTTTTCCCAGGCGGTTTTTTGCCATGTGACACACTACCACTATGTGGGAATCCAGTCTTACAACTATATTTAATGCGTTTGTCCACTTTTTATAGTTTATATTTATTATATGTATAAAAGGAAACCATACAATTTTCTAATAGACAAGTATAAGTTTTTTTGTCTCCTATACCTTTTTAAACCCATCCAGGAGACCCCTATCTAAAATGAAAAAACAGTATTGCCAAAACTATCCACAGTAATAACTCTCTTGAATAACTAAATGTACTAAACAGTATTACTACCTCCAGCAGCATCTTATCATGTGACCACCACACAGGACATGTGACCCTGGTATCCAGGGAACAGTAGTCTATGGAGGAAAATAACTTCTCCAGTATTACTACCTCCAGCAGAATCTTATCATGTGACCACCACACAGGTCATGTGAACCCTGGTATCCAGGTAACAGTAGTGTATGGAGGAGCAGAACTTCTCCAGTATTACTACCTCCAGCAGCATCTTATCATGTGACCACCACACAGGTCATGTGACCCCTGGTATCCAGGTAACAGTAGTGTATGGAGGAGCGAACTTCTCCAGTATTACTACCTCCAGCAGCATCTTATCATGTGACCACCACACAGGTCACGTGACCCTGGTATCCAGGTAACAGTAGTGTATGAAGGAGCAGAACTTCTCCAGTATTACTACCTCCAGCAGCATCTTATCATGTAATCACCACACGGGTCATGTGACTCTGGTATCCAGGTAACAGTAGTGTATGGAGAAGCAGAACTTCTTCAGTATTACTGCCTCCAGCAGCGTCTGATCATGTGACCACCACATAGGTCATGTGACCCCTGGTATCCAGGTAACAGTAGTGTATGGAGGAGCAAAACTTCTCCAGTATTACTACCTCCAGCAGCGTCTTATTATGTGACCACCACACGGGTCATGTGACCCCTGGTATCCAGGTAACAGTAGTGTATGGAGGAGAAGAACTTCTACAGTATTACTGCCTCCTGCAGCGTCTTATGTGACCACCACACCGGTCATGTGAGCCTGGTATCCAGGTAACAGTAGTGTATGGAGGAAAAGAACTTCTCCAGTATTACGACCTTCAGCAGCATCAGATCATGTGACCACCAAACAGGTCATGTGACCCCTGGTATCCAGGTAACAGTAGTGTATGGAGGAGAAGAACTTCTCCAGTATTACTGCCTCCAGCAGCGTCTTATCATGTGATCACCACACAGGTCATGTGACTCTGGTATCCAGGTAACAGTGGTGTATGGAGGAGCATAACTTCTTCAGTATTACTGCCTCCAGCAGCGTCTGATCAGGTGACCACACCACAGGTCATGTAACCCTGGTATCCAGGTAACAGTAGTGTATGGAGGAGCAGAACTTCTCCAGTATTACAACCTCCAGCAGCGTCTTATCATGTGACCACCACACAGGTCATGTGACCCCTGGTATCCAGGGAACAGTAATGTATGGAGGAGCAGAACTTCTCCAGAATAACTGCCTACAGCAGGGTCTTATCAGGTGGCCATCACGCAGGTCATGTGATCCTGGTATCCAGGTAACAGTAGTGTATGGAGGAGCAGAACTTCTCCAGTATTACTACCTCCAGCAGCGTCTTATCATGTGACCACTACATAGGTCATGTGACCCTGTTATCCAGGTAACAGTAGTATATGGAGGAGCAGAACTTCTCCAGTATTACTACCTCCAATTGTGTCTTATCATGTGACCACCACACAGGTTATGTGACCCCTGGTATCCAGGTAACAGTCTTGTATGGAGGAGCAGAACTTCTCCAGTATTACTATCTCCAACAGCATCTTATCATGTGACCACCACACCGGTCATATGACCCCTGGTATCCAGGTAACAGTAGTGTATGGAGAGCAGAACTTCCCCCAGTATTACTACCTCCAGCAGCATCTTATCATGTGATCACCACACAGGTCATGTGACACTGGTATCCAGCTAACAGTAGTTTATGGAGGAGCAGAACTTCTCCAGTATTACTCCCTCCAGCAGTGTCTTATCATGTGACCACCACACAGGTCATGTGACCCTGATATCCAGGTAACAGTAGTGTATGGAGGAGCAGAACTTCTCTAGTATTACTACCTCCAGCAGGGTCTTATCATGTGACCACCACACAGGTCATGTGACCCTGGTATCAAGGTAACAGTAGTGTATAGAGGAGAAGAACTTCTCTAGTATTACTGTCTCCAGCAGCGTCTTATCACATGATCACCACACAGGTCATGTGATGCTTGGTATCCAGGTAACCGTAGTGTATGGAGGAGCAGAACTTCTCCAGTATTACTACCTCCAGCAGCGTCTTATCATGTGACCACTACATAGGTCATGTGACCCTGGTATCCAGGTAACAGGCGGATATGGAGGAGGAGAAAATCACTAGGATAGCTACCTCCAAGTGTGTCTTATCATGTGACCACCACACAGGTTATGTGACCCCTGGTATCCAGGTAACAGTAGTGTATGGAGGAGCAGAACTTCTCCAGTATTACTACCTCCAGCTGCTTCTTATCATGTGACCACCACACAGGTCATGTGACACAGGTCTCCAGGTAACAGTAGTGGATGGAGGAGCAGAACTTCTCCAGTATTACGGCCTCGAGCAGTGTCTTATCATGGGACCACACCAGAGGTCATGTGACCCTGGTATCCAGGTAACAGTAGTTTATGGAGGAGCAGAACTTCTCCAGTATTACTACCTCCAGCAGGGTCTTATCTTGTGACCACCACACAGGTCATGTGACCCTGGTATCCATGTAACAGTAGTGTTTTGAGGAGCAGAACTTCTATATTATTACTATATCCAGCATGATCTTATCATGTGACCACCACACATGTCATATGACCCCTGGTATCCAGGTAACAGTAGTATATGGAGGAGCAGAACTTCTCCAGTATTACTACCTCCAGCAGCATCTTATCATGTGACCACCACACAGGTCATGTGATCCTGGTATCCAGGTAACAGTAGTGTATGGAGGAGCAGAACTTCTCCAGTATTACTACCTCCAGCAGTGTCTTATCATGTGAATACCACACAGGTCATGTGACCCTGGTATCCAGGTAACAGTAGTGTCTGGAGGAGCAGAACTTCTCCAGTCTTAATTCCTCCAGCTGGAACCTTTCATGTGACCACACCACAGGTAATGTGGCCCTGGTATCCAGGTAACAGTAGTGTATGGAGGAGCAGAACTTTTCCAGTATTACTACCTCCAGCAGCATCTTATCATGTGACCACCACAAAGGTCATGTGACCCTGGTATCCAGGTAACAGTAGTGTATGGAGGAGCAGAACTTCTCCTGTATTACCACCTCCAGCAGCGTCTTATCATGTGACCACCACACAGGTCATGTGACCCTGGTATCCAGGTAACAGTAGTGTATGGAGGAGCAGAACTTCTCCAGTATTACCACCTCCAGCAGCGTCTTATCATGTCTGTCAGTGTCTGTGGAGAAGACGCTGCACATTTTTCTGTCTCATCTTTCTGCTTTGTTTTTTTTACAGGTATATTTATTAGCAACATGACAATGACACCTAGAAACGGTTGAAGTATTTTGTTTTTTATACTTAGCTTTATTACCAACATGACATCCTCTACAGAGACAGCAGTTATACAAGTACCTACTCGTAGGAAAGAGTTGCTGGAACAACCATATTAATAATAATTATTCCATCATTCAGTGATGCCATAGATGTCATGTGATCCTGCTGCTAACTGACTGCCAAGAGGTCACATGACTGACACCATGTTTATTACATACAGTTACTCCACGGCAGCCATTACTATGGACAGGAATGTGTAATTTTTTTCTAAATAGGGGCCTACTGCGTGGGTATAAAAAAGGTATGGGAGCAGAATTTTTAACACATGTGTATTAGAAGATTGCATGATTTCCTATATATGCATAATAAATAAAAACTATAGAAAGTGTGAAAACCCCTTTAATATGCTTTTCTATGTTCATTTTTGTTCCAGTATATTTGATAATCTGGAAATGATGAGATAGTGTTAAAATCAGTGCTGTGGAGTCAGTGTCGTGGAGACATAGTCGGTGCCCATTTTGGTGGAGTCGGAGTTCTAAAATGGACCGACTCCCAAAATATATAATAAATTGGTACAGTTCAATCCAGTGTCAAGAGCAAGAGGAATTTAGTCCGACCAGTGCTACTGCTCCCATATCTTCCGCCTTATCACATGAAGAGTGTAATTTTGAAGTATTTGGATGACATGGAGCAGGTAAAGCGTTGCCTCAGGGGTAAAGATTCCGCTCCCATAGCAAATAGATTGACCAGATTTCAGCAACATTTTTCACTTGTTCTCAAAGAAGTAGAAGAGTTCAACCATTCATCAGAACTGACTGTGCCGAGGCAATTCCGTTATACCCTGATATTGTTAGAGATGTTCCCCATGTAGTCACTGCTTTGCCACCAACCCTGTTCTCTAGCCTGGAAATAATGAGATCGGATTTGAGGTCATCTATGAAGGAGGATCTGATGGAGGCGATATTATTTCTCAGAACAAATTCGTAGACTCAACCAATGTTATTCAGGACGTTTTTGATGAAAATTGTTTTTTTCCCACTTACTGCAGTGTTTTATATATTTACAATTTATTAAATTTTTTTGTGTTCAATAAATATATTTTACACTAAGGCCTCGTTCACACGGCTTATTCTGCCGCGGATTGGCGCCGTACTGCGCGCCGGATTTGCGCTGCAGTACGGCGCCAATCCGCAGCAGCAATTACGGTAATCCACTGCTCTCATAGAGAACAGTGGAATCCGTCGCTCCTCCCCGCTCGGCGAATCCGCCGCGGGGGGAGAAAGTGACATGCACATTATTTACGGCGCGTACGCGCCGTAGATAATGCATTGTCTATGGGGCCGGGAGCGGTGCCCCCGCCGCGCTCCGGCCCCGCCCCCGTCCCGCCCCGTAGTCAGGGCGGAATTGTGAGCTCAATCCGGCTCACAAATCCGTCGGGAATAAGCCGTGTGAACACGGCCTAACAAGCCAAAGGTTAACAATGTTTTGAACTTTCGACTTTCAGGCTCCATATCTCTCCATCCACTACAGCATTGAACATGAGACTATCATCATTTTACAGACAATCATCTTGGCTATCTCATACATAACTTTGATCTGGAACTATTTAGCATATGCTTAGTTCATGTCATGTAAGTGCATTGTTACTGTTTTACTGGTGGGGGGACAATCTTTTTCTTCTTGTATAATACAAATTACAACTTATTCTCACATTTCCTAATAGATCAGTGTGTTTGACTTTCAAGTGAAAGGTCATTGGTTTGACCAGCCATGAAGAAGATTTCCCAGGAAAAGAGACACAGCATCATCCAGCTCATCGATAGCGGTTTCTCGGCCAAGGAAAATTGCCAAACTGCATAATGTGAGGCCCAGACAGCTGGAACAATATGAAATGAAGTCCGTCCATCCATTCAAAAGCCAAGAGGTGGACGTCCAGGTAAAATATGAGACAATAAGTCGACGCATCACAAGGTCTATCAGTTATAATGCAACAGACATGGCAGTGGAGGAGGCTCATATGCTTCATAAGAGTGAGATCACAGACATCCATGTGAGCACCGTGCAACACACATTACACAGGTCTGGAATGATGGACTGAACAAAGGTGAAGAAGCTTCAATTACAAGCTTTTCATAAGAGACGTTGGCTTGAGTTTGCAAAAAAGTACAAAAAATGGAAGATTGGAAACAGATAATTTGGAGCGATGAGAAGAAAGTCAATAGACCCGGCTCTGATGGGGGCAAATGGGTCTGGAAGAATGGGGCTAGCGGATCGAGACATTGAAGGAACTGTCAAGTTCGGTGGAGGAAGCCTGATGATATGGGATTAGTTCACAGCCAAAGAAGATGGATACTTGACCAGAAGTGATGGTGATCTCAGTGCTGACCTGTATGTGAGTATCTTACAAGATGAGTTACTTCATATACTCGAGTACTATGGGTATGAAAAGGACGACATAGTGTTCCAGCAGGACAACGACCTGAAGCAGAGTTGCTGGATTGGCCCCACAGTCCTTAGTCCTCAAACCAACTGAACACTTGTGGGTAGAGTTGAAGAAAAAGCCGTATTGGTAGCCAAGTCCAGTCTGCACCAACATTGGGAACGTGTTGAAGAGACCTGGGATCAGATTTTGGTCAAGACATGCTTGAATCTGATCAAAGCCCCAGAAGGATTCAGGCAGTGCTGAAAGCCAATGGTGGATTTACCAAATACCATCAAAATAATAAAAATTAACGTTTTGATTTTAAAGAGCAAAACAGTAACAATGCACAAAAATCTGCAGAACTAAGCAGACACTAAATACTTGCAAGTCAAATTGATGTATGAGATAGCTAAAATGATAGGAGTCTCACGTTCAATGCTGTAGTGGATGGTGAGATATGGAGCCAGAAAGTCAAAAGAACATTGTTACCATTTTGCTTGTCGGTGTGTGTTCTTCCTAAATCGCTTTATTATTATATCATAAGGTGATAAAAAGCCTGATGTTACCATTTTACTACAATAAAGTTATCACTTAAACATGCGCCATGTATGAGGGAGTCGGGAGTCGGAGTTGGGATTCGGAGTAAGGGAAATTCAGGAGTTGGAGCTTTGGTTCACCGACTCCACAGCTCTGGTCAAAACTACATTAAGGGGATTATTTTATCAAGATAACCCCTTTTTACTGGAGGTCACATCTATTTATACATTTTGACCACTGATAAAGTAGCGCTATATGGTAGCTACTACAATGAATCCCCGCGCATGTAATGTATGGCTGTACCAGCTTCACTATGACATATCTCCATCATAGTTTATCGAGAAGGATCCTGCGCAGGGTTGACCACCTCCTTTGCATGACTGCTTGTCATTCTACATACAACTGACTTACTGCTAGGGATTTATGAAACCACAACTAGAGTGATCAGATGCTCCCTAACCGGCTTCATCTTCAACCCCTTAAGCACAGCTGCATTGCAGCTATTGTGCTGTAGTCACATTGAACTTACAGCTTTTGCTGAGATAAGCTGGAATGCAAGAAAAAAACTTGAGATAAAACATACACCAGCTCCAATCACCTAGGAAACAGTCAGCTGGCCTTGTAAGCATTTCTTATAGGAATGTAGATGGAGATTCAGTGGGATCCTGTTTGTGCATAGCTTCCAGCGCACATGACCCGCACAACATACTTATAGCTTGTTTTTGCTGATTTGCTGCCAAATGTTGTCACTAATTATAGACATTTTTTTTTCTGTCAGCAATTTACATACGAATGTCTACTCTTCATAGAAGCCGTTCCCTTCCTGGGGCCTCTTCTCGCTGGATAAGATGTAAACAGGTTTTTTGTCAACCTGACCTTCTGATACTGGTAGATTCATATTGGTAATATTTAGAATTTCAAGGAAATAAAATTTATTCACCATGTAATTGGAAGATTTGGAAATTCCTAACACCGTTTTCAACAGTGGGGAAAAAAAGTATTTAGTCAGCCACCTATTATGCAAGTTCTCCCTCTTAAAAAGATGAGAGAGGCCTGTAATTGACATAGTAGGTAGACCTCAATTATGAGAGACAAAATGAGAAAACAAATCCAGAAAATCACATTGTCTGATTTGGAAATAATTTATTTGCAAATTATGGTGGAAAATAAGTATTTGGTCACCTACAAACAAGCCAGATTTCTGGCTCTCACAGACCTGTAACTTCTTCTTTAAGAGGCTCCCCTGTCCTCCACTCATTACCTGTAGTAATGGCACCTGTTTGCACTTGTCATCAATATAAAAGACAACCTGTCCACAACCTCAAACAGTCACACTCCAAACTCCACTATGGTGAAGACCAAAGAGCTGTCTAAGGACACCAGAAACAAAATTGTAGCCCTGCATCAGGCTGGGAAGACTGCAATAGGCAAGCAGCTTGATGTGAAGAAATCAACTGTGGGAGCAATAATTCGAAAATGGAAGACATACAAGACCACTGGTAATCTGCCTCGATATGGGGCTCCACACAAGATGTTTTGTATTTATACTGAGCATTGTATAGAAATAAATGAGAAAATCCTGCCAACAGTGATACTCTGCAGACTTCATTTAACTACTGTGTAGCAGCCGGAGTTCATCTTAATACTTCATTTCTGGACTTTTCTGACTGGTCTTTGGGACTCCTTGGCTCCATTTTATTAAAGGGGTTGTCTCGCTACAAAGATTAGCTTTCAAGATGTAGGGAACCCTACATGAAGACGTTTTCCAAATATATTGCTTTGTTCATCTTTTTTTGTTAAGGAGCTACAAATGATTTTATCACCTTCTGTGCTCTCTCTAGTTCCCTAAGTGACTGACCTGTGTACTCCTTATTCCCTGCTGTTTGTTCTATCTGATAGCAGGCAGTGAAGTCATCACACAGGTCAAGGCCAGCAGTGTGAAAGCTTGTGTGTTATCTGATCTTTCAGACAAAAGACTAATTACTGTTTACATTAGTTCAGAAGCTTCTCCAGACCTCAGAGAAGGTAATTTAGTTAATCTAGGCTGATAAACAGAGAAGTCTGAATACATGGAGCTCATATGCTAATTACAGACAGCTTGACCAGGAAGTGACAGAGCCAAGCAGCATTATTTCATTCATGCATCCTTTGAAATTTTGAGATGAGACAATCCCTTTAAGGGCATGTTCACACGGTGGTTTTGGCCACGGGTTTGCGGCGCGGCTCTCCCCGCGATTCCCGCGGCCAAAACCTCGTCGAACCTCGCCGCAAACTCACGTCTTCCGACGCGGCGCGGGCAGTGGCCGTGGTCTCGGTGCGGGAGGGGCGTGGTTTGAGTCGCGGCTTGCGCCGAGGGTTTGCCCCCATGCAAATTAATAGCAGGGGGCAAACCGCGCTGCGAGCCGCGTCCCAGCCGCGCTGCGAGCCGCGTCCCAGCCGCGCGACACCCGCGGCAGCACCGCGCAGCCGCCGCGCACAGCACTCCCTGTCAAGAAGTGACAGGAGACTTCTTCACATGCGCGGGTTTGCCGCGGCCAAACCCACGGCGTGTGAATATTAACGCGGTTTCCAATAGGAAACCATGTTAATATACTAGGCACGATTTGGCCGCGGTTTTGGCCGCGGAAACCGCGTCGGAACCCGCGGCCAAATCCGTCGTGTGAACAGGGCCTAAGGGATCGCAGCAGCGGTTTTATGAATGTATATGTACTTAAGAGGAACGGAAACATGAAGTATATTAGAAAGTTAATGAATATTTAGTAATTTAATGATTAAACAAGACCTGTGACAGGCCTCTCTTATCTTTAAGTGGGAGAACTTGCACAATCGGTGGCTGACTAAATACTTTTTTCCCCACTGTAACAATTCTGGAGTGTCTTCTCTTATATCTCCATGTTATGCTGTTTCTCTGCTATTCCTCCTAGAAATGTGTTACTGGATCAGTCACATGGGTGTTACCAACTGGGGATGTGTCCCTTCACAGTCTGATATTGTCCAATCAGTGCTGACAGTCAGTATGTAAAGAGACACACCCCTTTGAAAGCTGAAATGGTAACACCCAGCTGACAGATTCAGTAATACATTTCTAGGAGGAATAACAGAAGAACAGCAAAACAAAGAGATATAAGAGAAGATGCTCCAGAATTGGAAGCACAAGGATTTACTAGAACAGACTTGTCAGGAGATGTCACAAGTGGTCTTTAAGCTTAATTTATATATCAGCGTCTTATCATGTCTGTCAATGTCTGTGGAGAAGACACCTCATATTCTTCTTTCTGCCACATCTTTCTGTTTTGTTTTTTTTTTTTTTTTTTTAAAGGTATATTTATTAGAAAAAAAACAAATAAAACTTTTCTTACCCCTTGTTATTTTCAAAAGACCCATTTAATATAAATTACCGTATCAGGTAATTTGGGGTAAGTAGAGGTGAGGTTCTCTGTTTAGGATCCTCATCTCTTGGCCAAAGTGGGAGCGGCTGTAAAGAGCGTCTCTTACTTTAGAGGACGTGTGCTGTCCTGTATTACACATACAAGCTATTGACTTGACTTTATGTTGTGTAATGCTGTGGTGGCATGGCAATGCTTTGTGATCAGTGCATTGTCAAGGGACCTTGCTAGCAAATAGAGATTGTCTAAAGTGAAGAACCCCTTTGAAAGGATTCCTAGTTGTAACAAAGTATTCACCACATTCAAAATTATTATGCAAATCATATTGTTCTCTGCAAATGAAACAATAATGTAGAAAATATCCCCCATTCAAGTATAAATCATATTTTATTGAACACATTTTCCAATGATAACAGTTTTTTTTCAAAATGAAAAGACTCAGAAAGCCCTGCTCCAAATGATTCTGCGCAACACAGTTACAGAACATTTTATAGCTTGTAATGGACTGAAAATGGTTCTTTTTGGAATTTGCAGCATAAAGAGGTCACATTTACTAAAATATATTTCAGTCAAAAACATCATTAGGGCTTGTTCACACGGCGTTTTTTGTGATCCGTTTTACGGATCCGTTTTACGGATCCGCAAAAGGGAAATCTAACAATTGTCAGTGTGATTAACATTGAGTTAAATGGCAAAAGCGCATCGCTGTTCCCACGGGAGATCAGCGATGCGCTTTTGAGAGCTCTTCTGCACTGCGCTTTTCGCATCCGCTTTAAGAATTGACATGTCAATTCTTATTGCGTTTTACGCAATGAACGCCATAGGAGATAATGGAGTCCGCTTTTGGCACTTGTCCAAAAGCGGACCACACTCCTGGTACGTAACAGCTGCGCTTTGCATCCTGAAAGCGCACTGGGAGACTGGACGGGGATCGCTGGAGAGGTGTGCAGCGGCAGCGGGAGCGCAGGTGAGCAGAGCGGCGGCAGCGCAGGTGAGCAGAGCGGCGGCAGCGCAGGTGAGCAGAGCGGCGGCAGCGCAGGTGAGCAGAGCGGCGGCAGCGCAGGTGAGCAGAGCGGCGGCAGCGCAGGTGAGAAGAGCGGCGGCGGCGCAGGTGTGCAGAGCGGCGGCAGCGGGGGGGGCAGACATAAAGGCAGCGGCGGCGCAGGTGTGCAGAGCAGCGGCGGCGCAGGCATATATGGAGGGCAGACATGAACTGAAGTGAACTGGAGGGCAGACATGAACTGAAGTGAACTGGAGGGCAGACATGAACTGGAGGGCAGACATGAACTGAAGTGAACTGGAGGGCAGACATGAACTGGAGGGCAGACATGAACTGAAGGGCAGACATGAACTGGAGGGCAGACATGAACTGAAGGGCAGACATGAACTGGAGCGTTTTGCGTTTTGCGGATCCGCTTTCCGGATGCGCTTTTCAGGTGCCGAAAACGGATCTGTAAAAAGGATCCAAAACGCCGTGTGAACAAGCCCTAACAGACCAAGTTCCATGTAACATAGGAGCCCTTCGTTGATATCACCTTCACAATTCCTGCATCGATTGAACTTATGACTTTTTTGACAGTTTCTACTTGAAATTCTCTGTTGGATGCTGTTTTAATGTGAATGACCTCCCACCCTCACATATATTTTGGTTGAGGAGACTCCAAAGGTTCCCATTTGGGTTGAGCTCTGGGGAGGATAGTGACCACACCATGAATTTCTCCCCTTTCCAGCCCATAGCAACCAATGACTCAGAGGTCCTCTTTGCAACATGAGATGATGCACTATCCTGCATGAAGACAGTGGCGTAGCTACAGGGGTCGCAGTGGTCGCAGTTGCAACCAGGCCCCGAAGCTGGGGGGGCCCATGGGCCACTCTGGCCACACACTGTATTGCTAGGTCACATAGACCCAGAGATACAGCATTCACAGCCGCCGCCTACATGGTGTAGGCAGTGGCTGAGGCAAAGAAGCAGCTGGTATACACTGATTCCGGCCACTTAGCCCACTTAAGGCAGCAGCACTATGCCTGGGCTTGGGACTTAGTATATGCCGGAATTGGGTCTAGGAGGGGGTGGTTAACCCCTTTTTCCCAATATCCCCACCCTGCCGAAAGGGCCCGTAAATCCTCCCCATTAAAACTTTATTAAAACCCCCCAAAATGTGTAACGGCCCTTATTTCCACCCCCCCCCCCCTTTGTAACTGGCCCTTATTTTACCCTACCTGCTGTAATTTTCCCTATTCCCACCCTAAACTCTTTTATCCCCTTTATAACCACCCCCCTTATAAGGGCCCAAAATTTTCCATTACTCTGTTTATGACCCCTATAACCCCACCTGCCCTGCTAAACTGGCCCCCTTTTTAAATAAATCCTACCCCCTTAATGGTCTAATCCACCCCACTGGAACTGGCCCATTTTCCACCCTTTGCTAAACTGGCCCTATATTCCACCCTACCGGGTTAAACAGGGCCCTAAAAAACCCAGCTTTACTTTCCCCCCCTTAACCACCCTACCTGCTATAATTGCCCAATTTCCACCTAATTTGTTATAACTGGCCCAAATTTCCCCAATCCCTGCTTTTACTTTATATAACCAACCTCCCCTTTTTAAATGGCCCTATATACCCCCCCAAACCTTAAAATTTTCCCTTATTCCACCACCTGCTATAACTGCCCATATCCCCCTACCTGCTGAAAATGGCCTTTATATACCCCCCTCCCTTTCAAAACCCCCCATATTCCCCCCTTTCCTGCTTTTACTCCCCCTATTTTCCACCCTCCCGCTATAACTGGCCCTATATTCCCCCAACCGTTTTAACGGGCCCTATATACCCCCTTTAAACCCTTAACGGGCCCTATTTTTCACCCAACTGCTTTTTGGCCCATAACCACCAAACCCTTTTAAAGGCCCTATTTTCCCAAACCTGCTGAACAGCCCTTTTTAAAACCAAACCCTCCCTGCTATAACTGGCCCTTAAAACCCTACCCCCTATTTAATGGCCCAAAAATTCCCCCTACCCTGATAACTCCCTTATCCACCCAACCTTATAACGGGCCCCTATAAACCACCCACCTGCAAACGGCCCCTTATACACCCCCTGTTTATAACTGCCCTATATACCACAAACCTTTTTTGGCCCATATACCACCTCCTTTGCTAAAACTGCCCTGTTCAAACCCTACCTGCCTTCCCCCCCGCTCTTTTATACCCCCTACCTGTTAAAAATGGCCCTTATTCCCCCCCAACCCGCTGAACTTGCCTATATACCCCAACCTCTATAACTGGCCCATATAACCCTACCTTTTATAACCCCTTAAACCCTACCTGCTTTACGGCCCCTATATCCACCCTCCGCTTATAACTCCTTAAACCCATCCTCCCTGCTTTTTTTCCCCTTTCCCACCCTGCCTGCTATAACGGGCCCTTATACCACCCCCCTCCTTAAACTGGCCTATATACACCCTACCTGTTTAAACGGGGCCCTATATTCCCCCTACCTCTGTAACTGGCCCTATATATTACCCCCCCTCTGTAAACGGCCCTTTATACATCCTGCTGTCTGGCCCTATAACCCCCCCCGGGCCCTATAAAACTCCCAAAAAACCACCTCCTCTGACGCCCAATACCACCCTCCTCTTAACTGCCCTGTACCCCCCTCCCCCTTGCTTAAACTGGCCATAACACCCTACCTGCGTAACTGGCCCCTTTTCCCACCCACTTGCTAAACCCTAAAATTCCCCCCCTTCCTGCTGAAAAAACTGGCCCAAATCCCCCTACCTTTTTAAATTGGCCCTTATACCACCCTCCCGTATAACTTCCCCTATTTTCCCCCCCTACCTCTAAAAACGCCCTAAATTCCCAACCCTGCTGAAAATTTTGCCTATATACCACCAACCCTGCTATAAACGGCCCATATCCACCCCACCTGCTATAACTTGCCCTAATTTCCCCCCTACCTGTTTATAACGGCCCCAATTTTCCCACCCACCTGCTTAACGGCCTTAATCCCCACCCTACTTGCTATAAGGCCTAAAATCCCCCTACCTGCTTTACGGGGCCCAATTTCCCCCCAAACCCTGCATAATGGCCCTAATTCCCCCCTACCTGCTTAACTGGCCCTATAAAAACCCCCCCTGCTTAACGGGGCCCTATATCCCACCCTACATGCTAAAAATTGCCCAATCCCCTCCCCTTCATAACTGGCCCTATATTCCCCCATCCGCTGTAACTTCCCATATACCACCAAACCTCAAAAAACTGGCCCTAATATTACCCCCCCTCTTTTTTGGCCCTATTAAACCCCCCTGCATAAAAACCCCCTATATCCCCACCCTCCTCTTAACGGCCCAAATTACAACCCTCCTGCTTTTATCCCTATTACCCCCCCCAATAAACTCCCTATATACCACCTACCTGCTTTGCGGGCCCAATACCACCCTCCTGCTATACTGGCCCTTAACCCCCCTTCCTGCCTTAACGGCCCTTAATACCACCCTCCCTTTGTGTCTGGCCCAATTTTCCACCCTCTGTTAAACCCCCTTATTCCACCCTACCTGCTTAACGGGCCTATATATTACCCCCCTGCTGTAACTGGCCCAATACCACCCTCCCTTTTTTTGGGCCCTATATACCCACCCTGTGTTTAAAACGGGCCCCTATAAACCACCTCTTTTCGGCCCTATATCCCCCCAAAAAAAACCCCCCCTTACCCACCCCCTTAAATGGCTCATATACCACCCTAATGCTTAACTGCCCTATTTTTCCACCTCCCTGCTAAAACGGGCCCTTAATCCCCCTACCGCTGTAACTGGCCCTATTACCCCCCTTTACCTGCTTAACGGGCCCAAATTATATCCCCCTACCTGCTTTTTACGGGCCCTATAACCCCCCTATTTGCTATAATTCCCTTTTATTTCCCCCCCCCTTTAAACCCTATAACGGGCCCTATATTCCACCAACCTCTGTAACTTGCCCAAAAATATACCCCAACCCTGCTTAACGGGCCCTAAAATTTTACCCTAAACCCTATTAATGGCCCTAATATATCACCCACCTCTTAACTAACCCTATATACACCCTACCGCTGTTATGGCCCTATATACCACCCTCCCGCTAAACTGGCCCAATACCACCCTACCTACCTTAACGGGCCCCTTTTTAAACACCCTCCCTGCTATGCTGCCCCTATATACCACCCTACCTGCTTTTTACGGGCCCTATATCCCAAAACCCTGCCTGCTATAAAACTCCCTTATCCCATCCACCGCTTTTATTTGGCCCTATTTACCCCCTGCCTGCTATAACGGGCCATATATAATCCTCCCTGCTGTTACTGCCTATTTTTACCACCTCCCTTTCCCTTTAACGGGGCTCTAAAAAAACCCCTACATGCTGTAACTGGCCATATACCACCCTACCTGCTTAAACTGGCCCTATATACCTCCTATCCCAAAAGGGGGACATATCTACCTGCCTCCAACCAAAAGGGGCCCTCTATCTATTTGGTCATGATGTGCAGTAAAATTTTACCTTTGAAATGTTGTTTTTTTGTATTATGGATTGGTTTATCGATTTGTCAGAACAGTATTGGTTTACTACTATAGGGTAGGGTTAGGGGGGTATTATTTGGTATTTGTGTATTGTTTTTTTTGGGTCTTGTATACTTTTTGCAAACAAATGGTTAAGTCACAAGTGGTATAATGTGGCCCAAATATTGACCCGCAGAATACAGCTAACATTTAATTAAACTGTTAAAAGCAAAACTCCAAAAAAACAAAAAAAACCCTTTTTTTTTTTCTTTTTGGGGGGGGGGGAAGGGAAGGGCAAGAGGGAACAGTATTTTTTGCTGAAAAAACTTTTTTTTTTTGGGGGGCCGTTAAATAATTTTTTCATAGAAAAAAATTCCTTTTAATAGACAAATTTTTCCGCAGCCCTACACGCAGACATCCTTACATCAAGTGGGGAACCTGTTATTAAAGGTGGGGGGCCACGCCCGGTCTGTTGGAGTTGGGGGGTGGAGGGGGCATGCATCTTTAGCTATGCCCCTTTTAAGATTTTTTGCTACAGGGGGCACTTTCTTCTTTTCGTACTTTTGGAAAAAAGGGGTCATCGAAACCAAATTTCATACCTTTTGACTATAAAGGGCCTACCAGCTCTCTCCCATGATTCCGGCCCGAAACATGACTCCGCCACCAATTTTCTAAATCCAATGAATTTGTCTGGAAGAAACTTTCCTCATTCTGCCTTTATCTGCATGAAGCCGTCGGCGCTCTGAATTGACCACAAATCGTTTGACAGTACGATGATTATGCTTAAAGGGGTTGTGTAAGAAACCCAAAAAATGAGAACATGTAATGGAGGAATATTAAGTATAAGCAGTAAATCTATGTCCCAATCCAGTGTATGAACTGCTTATTATTGCTAATATCCCAGTTGGATCTTTTTTTCCTTCGGGCAGTGGGGAAGCTCGAGGCGTAACTTCAAGCTCTTGGGCCCGGGTCAAAAAAGTGAAATTTGGGTCCCCCAGTTACCAGGCACATTTAAAATACTGGGCCCCTTCTTATGCCCCCCTCAGGTGCAGGGCTCGGTACGACTCCCTTTTCTGCACCCCTTTAACTATCCCCTTTTGAAGCGCATTACACCCACGTTTTAATACATTTCCCACAGCAGCCACTTACTTCCAGCTGAAATTCAATATACTATACCTACCACTTTATATATATAGCCAATACACACACAATATAGACACTTTTATTTCTACACCGAGAGCTTCCCCCAAACACAAATCTGTCAGCTACTATAGCACAATGCTCAGTTATGAGTAATAACCCCAAATAACTCGATCTTCCATGCTGTACCTCATTTTCCAGGGCAGTTTTTTTCAAGGAAGGAGCCCAGTGGCCATTTTCTTCAGCTATAATGATTATCTCCTTGACCGTGGGTCGCACGTGGACTCTTTAGCGTTGAAAAACTACAAATCACACATGCCCACTGATAAGTTTTTTTTAAATGCCTGTGAAGTTGTAAGTCTCCAAAAAAGGGTGGAGAGCCCCTTTCCAACCAAATTCCCCAGATAAATAGCAGACTTCTAATTAAAGATATTTAGGCATTTTTTCATTATGGCATGTAGTTTATATTTTTTTTTCTTCTTTTCCTGGAGAAATCCTTTAGGTTTTCGTGAACTATCTAATGTTTTCATACCCTTTCCAAAAAAAAACTATTTTATGCTTTCAGCCCCGCAGGAAGTCCTTTTTTTTCTTTCCCCTAAATTGCTAAAACCTTGGCTGCTTTTAAAAATGTGGGAAAATCTTCTTAGAGTGCTTTCACATGGTGCGTTTTTGGTGCATTTTTTTACTTGCATAAATAAAGGTAGTTTAATACTGTGCATTTTTGCAAGTAAAACACCAAAAACTATGCCCAGTGTGGTGTGTGCACAAGGTGGTCAACCGTTCTCAACAACAACCGGAAGAACTTCCAATTTCTCACACACAATGCCCATTTTCAAAGGTCGGACTGACTAAACGATGAGCACGTTTTCACCCCTTGCTGGGAGGGATACATTTACTGCATGAAACAGTGATACCTCCCTTGTATGGAGTTCAAATTGCACACTTCCAAATTCTGCCACATGGTGTCGCTATTTCCTTGCATAAAAGTAAGTATATACAGTAACAAAAATAAATGGCAAAAGTGTATCACTAGGAAGCACTCTGCAAGTAATTAACAAAACTGCATTATTCGTTATTTATTATCAGTTTTATTGACTAATTATTATTTTAAAATTCAAACTTGTCTGTGTAGCACAGATTATATTAACTCGCATCAGTTCCTGTCGCTATTGAGGTTTACAATCAGCATTCTATCTTATCAATAAAGGAATGTTCAGATTTTGTGGGGAGAAAGTAGTATCAGCAGACTTGGGTTGGCTCACAGGGGATTCAGAGAAAACCCCATTGGGCCCTTGGGCATGGTGGGCCTAGGGCTCTTTTCAGGGAGAAAGGCAAAGAAAGAGAGGTAGAAGCAAGAAGTTTAGTTCACCAAGCATTAGGAGGTCTGGCTCCTACAGACCAGTTAGACGCTCCTAATCAATTCATTACCTGCATTACAGACAGCTGCCTTAAATAGTCACCTTTATAACAGACTCCTGTCCACAGACTCAATGAATCAGTCAGACTCTAACCTCTACAACATGGGCAAGACCAAAGAGCTTTCTAAGGATATCAGGGACAAGATCATAGACCTGCACAAAGCTGGAATGGGCTACAAAACAATAAAAAAGACGCTGGGTGAGAAGGAGACAGCTATTGGCACAATAGTAAGAAAATGGCAGAAATACAAAATAACTGTCAATAGACATTGATCTGGGACAGCATGCAAAATCTCACCTCGTGGGGTATCCATGATCATGAGGTAGGTAAGAGAGAACAGCCTAAAACTACATGGAGGGAACTTGTTAATGATTTCAAGGCAGCTGGGACCACAGTCACCAAGAAAACCATTGGTAACACATTACACCATAATGGTTTAAAATCCTGCAGTGCCCGCAAGGTCCCCCTGCTCAAGAAGGCACATGTGCAGGCCCATCTGAAGTTTGCCAATGAACACCTGGATGATTCTGTGAGTGATTGGGAGAAAGTGCTGTGGTCAGATGAGACAAAAATTGAGCTCTTTGGCATTAACTCAACTCGCCATGTTTGGAGGAAGAGAAATGCTGCCTATGACCCAAAGAACACCGTCCCCACTGTCAAGCATGGAGGTGGAAACATTATGTTTTGGGGATGTTGCTCTGCTAAGGGCACAGGACTACTTCACCACATCAGTGGGAGAATGCATGAAGCCATGTACCGTAAAATCCTGAGTGACAACCTCCTTCCCTTCAGCTTTATAATAAATAGATGGCGAAAAATATATTTATCAACTCTTTACTTTGTATCAAAAAACAATTATCATACATTTTGTATAGCCTATTTTGGCTTACCATACATTTTATCAAAGAATTGGAGAAACACGCTCATCCTCTTATGCCAATGTCCTGTTTTTAGTCCATATTATGAGCAAAAATAGAGGAGACACGCCGTTCGGTTCTACCGCACCTACTGCAACGTTTGAAAGGTAATCCTTTTTCTTCAGGCATGCGTAGTAAGGTATCTTGCACATTTAAATAGCATTTTGTGTTTAACCCATTACTAACCTGTGTTACTATTATACCTATGTTTATTTACTAAACTACATACTATGTGCTTTACCTTACTATCTCATGGAAGGCTGACAAAATTATTTTATTTAAAAACATTATAAAAATGGTTTCAAATTAAGCATTTCATTTAATCCTTTAGGAGTACACGTCTCTAAATGATATATCCAGTGTGCTTCTCTTTTTAGTAGCTGGTTTGTGTTTAGTCCGGATACGTCATTGCTACCTAACCAGCTACTAAAAAGAGAAGCACATTGGATATATAATTTAGAGACGTGTACTCCTAAAGGATTAAATGAAATGCTTAATTTGAAACCATTTTTATAATGTTTTTAAATAAAATAATTTTGTCAGCCTTCCATGAGATAGTAAGGTAAAGCACATAGTATGTAGTTTAGTAAATAAACATAGGTATGATAGTAACACAGGTTAGTAATGGGTTAAACACAAAATACTATTTAAATGTGCAAGATACCTTGCAGTAGGTGCATTAGCACCGAACTGCGTGTCTCCTCCATTTTTGCTCATAATATGGACTAAAAACAGGACATTGGCATAAGAGGATGAGCGTGTTTCTCCAATTCTTTGATAAAATGTATGGTAAGCCACAATAGGCTATACAAAATATATGATAATTGTCTTTTGATACAAAGTAAAGAGGTGATAAATATATTTTTTCACCATCTATTTATTATAAAGCTGCAGAAACGGAGTGGGAAACTCCGGTATTGGTGAGACAAGAGAATACACGTTATAAAAGGGAAAGCATTTATATGAAGAACCCCTTCCCTTCACCAGGACATTAAAAATGGGTTGTTGCTGGGTCTTCCAGCAAGACAATGACCCAAAACATACAGCCAAGGCAACAAAGAAGTGGTTCAAAAAGAAGCACATTAAGGTCATGGAGTGGCCTAGCCAGTCTCCAGACCTTAATACCATAGAAAACTTACAGAGGGAGTTGATGCTCCAAGTTGCCAAGCGACAGCCTCAAAATCTTAAAGATTTAGAAATGATTTACAAAGAGGAATGGACCAAAATTCCTCATGACTTGTGCGCAAACCTCATCACCAACTACAAAAAACGCCTGACTGCTGTGCTTGCCAACAAGGTTTATTTTGGACCCTAAAAATCAACTCCACTGGTGGGCCCCAAGATTCCACTCCACTGCTGGGCACCCATAATCAACTCCACTGGTGGGATCCAAGTATCAGCTCTACTGGTGGACTCCAAGAATCAACTTCACTGGTGGGCCCAAAGAATCCACTCCACTGGTGGGCCTCAAGCATCAACTCCACTGGTAGGCCCCAAAAATCAACTGCACTTGCATGTCCAAGATTCCACTCCACTGGTGGGACCCAAGATTGAACTCTACAGGTTGGCCCCAAGATTCAACTCCACTGGTGGGTCCCAAGAATCAGCTCCTCTGGTGGGCCCCAAGAATCAACTCCACTGGTGGGCCTCCAAGAATCGGCTCCACTGGGGGCCCCAGGAATCAACTTCACTAGTGGGTCCCAAGAATCAGCTCCACTGGTGGGGTCCAAGAATCAACTCCACCGGGAGGCCCAAAGAATCAGCTCTATCAGTGGGCCTCCAAGAATCAGCTCCAATGGGTGGGGAGGGAGGGGGTGGCAGGAATCAATTTCACTGGTGGGCCCCAGGATTCAACTCAATTGGTGGGCCCCAAAAATGAACTCCACTGTTGGGTACTAGACATGTTGGATTTTAGATGTGCCTGGAAGCAGTTTATTCCCCTTTCCCTACTGAAAACATGTGTATGCATGGCTGAGCCAATTATGCATGTGTATTAATGAATTGGGAAGAATTGCTGTTGGCTAAACGCTTGAAGTTATTGAAAGCAATGTGCACTTTGAGATTTTTTTAGCTCTTAAAAAACTCTTTCAAATCACCCTGGAACACAGACCGTTACTACAAAAATACTACCAAGAATTATGCTTTGATGAATCACAGATCACCAGGGATATTAATCCTAGGGCACACCAGAACACAATGGATATTGACTTTAAACATTAGACCACCAAAGATATTGTAATTACATAAACCACCAGTTATATTAATTGGGACGTGATAGGCCGTCAGAGGTATGAAAGTTAGCCAGTAGTTCACCAGTGATGTTACTATTAACCATATGGAAGCAGTAGGGTAAGTTCAGATGTAAATTTTTCCTAGTAAAAAAAAACAACCTGTGTCACTGCTATAGAACCACCCACAGTCTGAGGAGAGCAGAGTAAAGAAAATCTGGTTGTGACTGTGAAACTGGATAGATAGAAATCTCTTTAAGCATTGCCTGGAACTGTTAGGCCCTACTGACATCATTTTTCGCTGCCATTGGTGGTATCCGTCAGGCTCTGCTGTTCAAGCCTAAAAAGCAAATGTAGTCTTTTAGAATACATTTGCTTTATTTCCCAAATGTATATGGCAAATACAGTCCATCCATTTTATGTCACAAACCACACTTTTGTGAGCAGTATATAAAGCATATACAGTGGGTTCAGGAAATAGAGCAAACCAAATTAAAAATAGACTACATTTGCCCTGTGGACCCCTATCAGGATAACATTTTAAGGATGCTATTTATGTAGGACAAAATGATGAAGTGAAGGGGGCTTTACTGACACATAGGAGAGTATATTATTCTGGCAGTGTGTTATGGTGGGGGTTCTGTATAGCATTGATACTTGAAGTGAATCTGTCACCCAGGACCGGGACAACGGGTAGGCGAAGGTAGGCAACCACCTAGGGCGCCACTTCATCCCAGGCAGAAAAGGGGGCGCAAGGAGGCATGGAGTGGGCTGAATTTTCCATTTGGGGGGCGCCTTATGTCATGTTTGCCTAGGGTACCAGAATACCTTTTCCCAGCCCTGGTGTCACCCACTTCACAATGCTTTATCTCATTAGTGAAAAGCTCAATGATTTCAGCCACGTGTAAATATACTCTATTTTGGCTAAACTCTATTTTGGCTGTATTGACTAGCTGCAGCGTTCAATAAATGTTGTGTACTTGGAGTATATTCATGAACTGTCCGTTCGCTGCTGATTTTCAGCTTTCTCCCTGTTACTGTACAAGATGTCAATCAACAGTCTGAAGGTAGAGAAACCATGCAGTCCAAGTAAACAGCACTCGCAGAACACTGCAGCTTATTAGATGTAAGTGTAACCAAAATGCAGCATATTACACATAAGTGATATGGCTGAAAGCTGACCACGTGCATAGTGAACATGTCCATAGAGGTACAGTAGTAAGACAGAGGCCCTTTAGCTGATATATGTTAGTATCCGAAAAAACAAGTGGATTGAATAGTGTAGTAGACTATGTTATTTCATCTAATGGGATTGTGGGAAAAAAAAGTATCAGTTAAACAGATACTGTACTGTATATGAGTATGTTCACGGTAAGGGTATGTTCACACAGCGTGTTTGCTCTAGACGGACCCAAACACACATCTAACAATAAGCAGTGGGATTTTACATGGCTCGCAATGTAAAACACGCATCGGCGTTCAGACGAGCATCTCATTGTGTCTTTTGGATCCGTTCCAAGAAGTGATATGTCAATTCTTTGTCCGAAAGACACAGCAGGAGCCCCATTATAAACTATAGGGTGCGATCCTGCTGCATCCAACACACAGCTGCATGTTGGTTACGTGTTGGATCCGATTGATGCTACATTTTTGGATTCGATTTTCGGATCCAACACGGATCCAAAATCAGATCCAGAAACGCTGTGTGAACATACCCTAAGGATTTGGATGTGGATTCTGAGAATCAACATCCAAATCTGAATGCAATCTGCCTCACATTGTTTGCAATGGAAAATCTACACTGCAGTACACACAATGATCATTTTCCTCAACGCAGATTTCTTTTCAGTGCCAATAAAAAAGTGATATCAATTCTTGAGGCGGATTCCGCACTACGGGTGACATGTATGAATGGGGTTGCAACAGTTTTCCGGCGTACTTTGCTCCAAATAGATGTTGTAGCTTTGTTCTATAGTTGTATGAATGAACAGTTGCACTCCAGACTTTGGCGCAATCGACACCGTCCCCAACACTTTGTAATGCGCCAAAGATGTGTGGGAGTTCTGAGGGCGTGTCGCATCACATTCGCAGGATTAGACACATTCATGAATGTGGGATGCCAAAAGTAGGCGCATTACTGTCAGAACAGCCAGACCAAGTTAAAGGTGGTCTGCCTGAGTCCAAAGTTGTCATAATCACTGATAATACTATAATAACTGGATTTATGGTAGATGCTATTATCAATTTTATAATATATAATTTAATATTAATTTTATATTATTTAATTGTCAATAAATTTTATATTATTTAATTAGACATTAATTGTATATTATATAATTTAATTTTAATTTTATATTTTGGGAAATTATTTTATTAAATATAGTTTTCTAATTGACATCAATAAGCATGCCCCGCGCTGTGAGGAATTCTGTGAAGTCTTTTCTATTTTTTTTACTATGCGGTACAGATAGAATTTGTGGCAGGATTACACTTACGATGCGCCAAATGTTTGAACTGCAGTAGAACAGGTTCATACTATATATAATGGCGCATTCTACACTGCTTTAAAGCTATTTAGAACTGGCTTGACTGTGTCAAAGTTCATACATGTCGCCCTAAATTCACACGTAGTATACTGAGGGCTGAAAATCTGCATCCGAAATCAGCATCAATTCCACTTCTAAAATCTGCGCTTGCTTGCATGGATTCCATGCCTATTCAATGCTGAAAAATCAGCCATGTGAACCTACTCTGAGGTTCCACACGGCAAAAAAACACCAAAAAACCCTACGTTTAATTAGATATCTGGCGCAGAGAAAACCCATAATAGAGCAATATATAAACCTGGTTATACAAATATTATATACAAACAATCAAACCACTAAAGGTGCCTAGGACATTATTCGTTTTTCACTTTTTGAGCACTTTTTCTTTTTTTCTTGTTTAGTGAGTATATGTTTTAGAGTCCAGTTAGTTAGGGGCAGTTAGGGTTATTGATAGTCTAGGTTCCTGGTTTGGGGGCGCCCTTATTGGGGCGGGTCCTCCATTTTTGTTAGGCAGTCTTATTTTAGGAATTTTTGTTTGTTTTTTTTGTAGATTTAGGGACATATAAGGTTTTATATAGTATTCATTAAAAGTTATATTTTATCTGTCCTAGGTTCTATACCTTTAGTGGTTTGGTGGCTCATCCACACGGCAGATTAAAATACCGGCCACATTCTAATTAGAAGAATCCAGCCGGTATTTTGACATCGTGTATGTGATTTTGGGGGACGGTTCTGTCCTCGGTTTGCGGATTCAAGCTTTCCCCCTTTGTTCATGTTCTGCCTGAAAACCGGGTGGAAAATTGTGCATGTTCTAAGTTTTTAGGAACGCCGGCGGTGTAAAAAAAATCATCTGGAGGAAGATCTGTGCAGTGTGGACTGCTAAATGGATTTTCTATTTAAATCCATATAAAAGGCTGACATTTGGTTTACAGACGGTTAACAAATCCGAAAACCATCTGTAAACCGACTAAAAATCCTGCTGTGGGGACGAGCCCTAATCTGTGAGCGATAGATGACCATGTAGAGGGATCCGTTTAATGGATACCTTGGAAAGCTCCAGTGATGTCACCGGTTGCATATATGCACAATTATTACTGAAGTTTCCCAAAGCAGAGATAAAGGGATGTTCGTCCTCTCCTCATCTTGGACTCTGCATAACTGCTGCAAGCCACCCGACACACAAACTGTCTTCAAATGAGAAAAAGATTGATTGGTTTTCCTGGGGATACTCCCATGATGTAACTGTCCTGTAACGGGTGGCGCCGTGTCCCTGTCCGCGGGTCGCGGGCGCACCATGTTCCCCTCTCCGGGCGCCCGGCAGGGACGGGTGGCGGCGCTGACCGTGCTACGGTTTTCGGGCACACCCGCCCCATCCACTTACCTGACCATGCTCCTGTCCTGCGCTCTCCCCCTGCCAGCCAGAATGTGCACGCGCGCCCCCTAGCGCGTGCGCTCGTTCATGTGGATTTAAAGGAACAGTGCACCAGTGATTGGATAATTGCCAGGCGGTGAACCTATATAATGTATGGGTCCATGTCACTTCCCTACTAGAGCTTTGTTGCCTCCGTACCCTAGAGAAAGCGTTATCTGTGTACTTGTCTCTGCTGTGTTCCTGACCCTTGCCTATGTTTCTCGACTCTGAACCTTGACGCCTGCCCTGACCCTCTTGCTATGTCTATTGACCACCAACCTCTGCCGCCTGCCTTGACCTTGCCGTCTGTCCCCGACTACGTCTACGCTTCACGATTCTGTACCATGCTACACCTTGGCTGCCACCGCAAGCAAGTCACGTCAAGGGTAGCGACCTGGTAGACTCCCGCCGCAGCAAGTCCATCCCGCTTTGCGGCGGGCTCTGGTGAAAACCGGGACCTACTTAGATTCCACTCCCTGGTGTGGCTTACACCATGGCTTGCGGCAGTGCAGAGGATCCACTATCCCGGCCCTTACATGTCCAATGTATGGTATGATTACTATCCATATTTATACAATTACATCTTCATGGCTTCCTTTGGAAATCTAGTCAGTCTTACTTCCCTCCTCTGGAGGGGTGATGCTGGATGGCTGTCAGCAGCACCAGGGCCATGTGTCCAACTGTGCATCTATACACTGAAGGCAGCAATGAATCCCAGTGTATAGGGACGGTGATTGAGAAATCCCACAGTAGAAAATCCATGCTGTTCAGACTACAAAAAAACAACCATCCCAGACTGATTGAGGACTGTGTATCTTTTCCAATATAACCACTCAGTATCTCCCCAAAAATCCCGAAAAAGAATACACTTATAGAGAATACTTGATTAAAATTTAACTTTTAATAAATAATCTTAATAAAAATATCTAAACTCTATCTAAACCTACACTAAACTACCAATAGCAAAATAAACACTAGAACACTAACTACCAAGGGGAACCCGTCCCAACAAGGACGACCCCTACCGGAACCTAACCTACTAGTAAACTAACCCTACTTATGCCCTACCATATACATCTAGGCAAAGACAAGGGTATAGCATACACAATACTCCTAATTTAATGGTGCAATGTAAATAGATGAGATGAGATATTTTTATTAAGCTTATTTATTAAAAGTTAAATTTTAATCAAGTATTCTCTATAAGTGTATTCTTTTTCTGTTCAGACTACAACTCATGTTTTCTATTTAGTCTAAGGGGCGCTTGTTACAGATGAATTTTTGCTGATTCTAAATACTGAATCATCTTAAAAATCAGACTGTAATCCTGTGCTCTGGAGACATGGCCTAAAGGTCAGAAAAGATCCCTGTGATCTGCTGGTGAGATCTCATTAGAGGTGCATAACTCGAGCTTTCGGCTACATGAGAAGATGAGCATCTTGATTGCCTACAGATTTTCCATCATATACAGACAATGAACATGGTGATTTTTTGAAGGGCTCCATCCCTTCTCCTTATATGGCCCAACTATCGACCCATCATCATACCAAGTCATAGTGTCAGGTCAGGAATACACAACATTCTAGGCGACTATGGATTGAAATCACCAGCGGGGTCACTATATTGAAGATCTTCAATTCAGTGGAGGTCTAGATGTAGTGCTAGTGAAATTTGTGACTATTTGATGTCTCCATTTCTTGTATATTAAACTGATTATAATTTCCATTTTTGTATCACAAGCTATAATCACACAGGCTTGCATACCTTTGTTTATTTCTCAAGCCTACAGACTTCACTTGCTTAATTTACAATCTAGTGGCGCCCATCATCTGGTTTAGGAGTGATTTTGTATGCCTTATCTTAGACTCGGGGAGCTGGCCCCTCCATGGTACAGGATGAGGTCATACAAAAGACCTCTGTGCTCTAAGTGGACACAATACGTAGGTTGTGTCTGCCAGTTTTTTGTTTAAGACATATAAGAACCAGAGAAACTTTGGTGACTTCAGAAGCTCTGGTACCCAGTGTTGAGGACGCTCATATTGGTGTTGAGGTCCCTGGAGGTCCCTGGCTTCTCTGGCTGAAGATTTATGAACAGGTGATGTAAGCTCCAGGTGAAATGTTGTAAGTATTTAACCTTTGTAAATACATATTTAGCAAAACTGTACCCAATGTCACACTATTTCCTGTAACTAGTTTATCATATAACTCATATGTTATCATTTGATCAGAATTGATTAATTCATATGTTAAATAAAATTGTGTTGTATCCTGATTGACTGGCCTTCTTTAAAGCTGTATCTAGAACCTGTATTGATAAAACTTGGCAAAACACTAGAGAAGGGGCAACAGACTCATTGTCACAGAGGACTACATCAGCTTTATGGTTGCCCTTAAAGGGCCGAATGTTACTGTAGGACTATATAATGCATGAGCCTCTTCTGCTGTACATAAAGTGAGGTCTTGGGCCGTGGGCCTTGTGTTTGACACTGGGGTCTAGAGCATCAATTACAGATAATTATCTAGTCGTATTTATCTTTGGATAGGGAAGAAATAGACCTGGATGATTATAGACTCTTAGATTTTGCATCCAGTTATAGCTCTTGGAAAATATGTGTTATAAATCTTAATATATGAATCACAGTTGGAAATAGACGACTCCTCCTCCCACCATGTTTGCCTCTCTGTCCGTTTTGTATCAATTAATTGAAATAAAACAAGCAGATTATTTTCATCCTTTGTAAACAGACAGAATCAATAGCAACAACATCTCCTTGGTGCAGTACTCGGTAGCTCTGCTAACAGTTGGAGGTGGGTGGTGAGCAATGAAATCCCTGGAGTTCTGGCCAGGGAAATACACGAAAATATGGTGACTAGATCAATTCCATTTTTATAAAAACACCTGGGTAGATGCCAGCAGTCTGTGGCGTACAAGACGATGCTATCTGTGTAAGGACAGAATGTGTAGAAGTTTATACAGATTTTTTTTTATTTCTATAATAATGTTTTAGTTTTTAATGCAGTGCTCCCTTGAGTTACAGTGGCGTTAAGATACAATAATTTCATCATACAATGGACTTTCCTGGACACTGTATGTTGAGTCTGATTTAAAGATGTTGGGCGACATGTATGATCGGGAGTTGCGCCTGTTATCTGGCGAAAACTGCGGCTCACCGAATCGAATCCCCTGTCGGACGCAGTGATGCGATGTTAGGTGCAAGCCTCGCCACTTTCGGATGTGCCTAACATGAAGGGGCGTGTAATGGGCGCGGTGTGGGCATTCTGGGTCGGGACGCGGCACTTTCGAATACTCCGAGGCATGTATGATCGCGGGTCGGCAAAGTGCGGCGCATTGCAGCTCCGACAGGCAGACCTAGTTGAATGTGGTCTACCTGAGCCGGAGGAGGCGAAGTGAAGCGAGAACGTAATGGAATGGGGCAAAATGTGCTCTAGGTCGACTGTTACAACAGTACACAGCTCTCAGCTCTGTGAGGCATGGAGTATGATTCAAAAATTCGCTTTTATTAGGTGTAAAACATTATCTGAAAAAGAACTCAAACCTTCTAAAAACATACATAAATAAAATTCCTAACAAAGCGTTTGTCGCGTCACCGGCGCTACATCGGGAATTGTGATATAAAAAATTGCCGGGAAATACAGTAATTCAAATTCTGTAAGCTTTTCTCATTGGTCGGCAGAAACCAACCAATCAGAATAGGAGCGACAGTGAACCATTATAACCTATGGAGAGTATTGACCAATCAAATGAAAAGGCGGGACAGTTCAAAATACAGTAAAAAAGGCAGAAAAGAGCTGATTGGTTGAACTAGCGGGAGCTTGGCTATCCCAGCCAATCAGAGCGCGAGCTACTTTGTCCCATTGTAGTCTATGGAGAGATGGGGGCACTGAAATCTCAGCGCCGTGAAGCATGGAGTATTAGTAAATAAATCGTTTTTATTAAGTGTAAAGTATTCTCTGTAAAAGAGCTAAAACCTTCTATAAACATACAGAAATAAAATCATAAAAAGCGTTGGTCCTCACCGGCCAACAGGGGAAATTTGGGATATTAGAAATTGGGGGGAAATACAGAATTAAAATTTCGTAAGCTTTCTCTTTGGGACGGCAGAAACCCCAATCAAATGGAGGACGGGGACCCATTAAAACCCTTGGAGAAGTATTGCCCATCAAATAAAAGGTGGGACGTTCAAAACAGGGCCGGGGGAAAGGGGTAGGCAGGGGTAGGCGATTGCCTGGGGCGCCTACCTCGTGTCCTTAGGGGGCAGTCAGGGGCCCCGAACCTCCCCGGGCCCCAGGCGCTCCCCGTGGGCCTGAGCCCCGGGGGTTTCTGTATGTGGCTGCTCGTTTGCTCCACAGCAGTGTCGGACCGCCTACGGGGCCCACACCGCGGGGCCGCCGGTCCTCTACGCTGGGGGACCCCCCCCGCGGCCCCGGGGCCCCTCAGTTGGGCAGCGTCGCCATAAAGTGTGTCATCGGACGCTGCCTTTCCAGACGCAGGCCCCGTAAAGGGGCGTGCGCCCGAGGAGTGCGAGGAGCGCGGGTTTGAAGAGGAAAGAAGAGGAGGGGCGGGGCGGAAAGCAGGTAAGGGAGTTTTGATGTTGTTATTTTTACCTGTCTTAGTCCCCCTTAAAATGCCTCCCTGAGCCCCTATAGCCCTCCCTGAGCCCTATTCCCCTGCCTGAGCCCCTAAGCCTGCTAGCCCCTTAAGCCTGCCTGAGCCCCATAATCCTGCCTAGCCCATAACCCCCCGAGCCCTATAAGCCTGCCTAGCCCTAACCCCCTGAGCCCCTATAATCCCTCCCTGGCCCTTACCCCTGCCTAGCCCCTTAATGCCTGCTGACCCCTATACCCCTACCCCCCCTAAAGCCTCCTAGTTATAATTGCCTGAGCCCCTATATCTCCCCTGACCCCTAACCCCTCCCTGAGCCCTAAAATTTCCTCCCTGGCCCTTAGGCCTTTAAAGGCCCTTAATCCCGCCTGAGGCCCTAAAAGCCCCCTGACCCCCTATAATGCCTCCTAACCCCATATCCCTGCCTGACCCCCTTAGCCTTTCTGAGCCCCTAAAAATGCCGTTTTCCCCTTAATGCCTCCCTGAGCCCTATATCCTCCCTAGCCCCTATTCCCTATATCCTGCCTGAGCCCCTATTACCTGCCTGAGCCCCCTATAGCCCGAGCCCTTAAGCCACCTGACCACTATAATGCCTGTGAGCCCCTATCCCTATAACCTGCCTGAGCCCCTTATACCTCCCTGACCCCAAAAATCCGCCTGAGCCCCTAAAAATGCCTGCCTGAGCCCCTATATGCCCCTGGCCCTATAATCCCGCCTGAGCCCCTATATGCCTGCTGAGCCCCCTATATCCTTCTGACCCCCCTATAATGCCCCTGAGCCCTAAAATTTTGCCTAACGACCCCCTATATTGCCTAGCCCCTATAGGCCTGCCTGAGCCCCTAACCCTTTTATACCTCCTGGCCCCTATAAAAACCTCCCTGACCCCCATCCTGCCTTTTAACCCCTTTAGCTATATACCTGCCTCAGTGCCTCTATTACCTGCCTGGGGGCCCCTAACTATAACCTGCTGAGAGTCCCCTTTAAAATTTCTATATACCTGCCTGAGAGTGCCCCAATATTAAAACCTGCCTGACTGAGGAGACATATATTATCCTGCCTGACTGGGGGAATCTATATCCCTGCCTAACTTGGGGACCTATAATACTGTCTAATTGAGGGGACTTATTACCTATAATTAAGGAATTACGGGAAATGTGAGGATTCTAAGATATTTGTGTCCAAATCCTCGGGGAGAGTCGTGGACGGAGCAATGCTGAAGGTGTAAACCGGATGGAGAAGAAAAGGAAGGAAAAGACGCTGATCAGAAAAGACGTCTCCTGTAGTCACTAATTTTAACTCGTGTAATCATTATTTCTGCGGCCCTTTCATAAAATTTATCTACCACTATTGGTCCCGTTTTGGGGGTGGTATATGTAATCAGAGCCCGTGTAAGCTGAAAGTCACATGTGGGGGCCGGTTCGGTCAAGGGGCTGGCAGAATTTTTTTGATCCTTAAGTAGTAATGTTTTTGGGGTTTGGGTTTTTTAGGAGTGTTTTTTAGTAACAATATCTCGGGAGATTTGCTCCTGTATAGGGGGTTATTTGGGGATTGATTTGGTTTACACTGTCTATGGAGTGAGCGATTTTTAAAAGCTAAATTTGTGGGGGAAATTTTTTTTATACGTACTGCTGAGGAGATGGAAGGACTAGTGGAATGTGCAAAAATTAGTGAAGGGCCCGGGCAGGGGTTTAGGGAATTGTGTGGGGGGGGGGGGGGTGCAATTTTTTTTGGGGGCGAGGGGGGGGGGCCATTGTGTACTTGCCTAGGGCCCCAAAAAAGTCTTGTCCCCGGCCCTGGTTCAAAATACATAAAAAAGGCAGAAAGAGCTGAAGGTGAGCAGCGGGGGCTTGGCTATCCGCCCAAACAGGTGCGAGTACTTTGTCCCATTTTTAGTCTATGGCCAAAAAGGGGGAATTGAAATCTGCTTCAGCCCGTCGGCATGGCTAAAAGGGAGGACCCCTCTTTTTCCCCCAACCTATCAAGTACTAAATTTTCCCATAGACAGTAATAATTTTAGGGGCCCTTCTACGCCCCCCCTTTCTTGCTCCACTCAAAATAAACGCACTACATATGATTGGTGGATTTTATACGCCGCCTGGGGGTCAACCAATCAGCTCTTTTTTGCCTTTTTTTACGTATTTTGAACTCCCGCCTTTTCATTTATTGGGTTTACTCTCCCAAAAAGGTTTTAATGGTTCACCTGTCCCTCCTATTTATTGGTTGGTTTTGGACCCAAAGAGAAAGCTTTCAGAATTTTTAATTTCGTTTTTCCGGCAATTCTTATAAAAGCAATTCTGATTTTACGCCGGTGACGGCGACAAGGCGTTTGTTAGTGATTTGATTGATGTTTGTTAAAGGTTTTTGCTCTTTTTCAGATAAGTTTTACACCTAAAAAAAAAAACTTTTTTTTAAACATACTCCATTCTCAAGAGCTAAGAGCCAGTTTTTTGTGCCCCCCCCTTCCTCCATTAAATACAAAAGGGAAAAAGTGCTTTCCCCTCCTGTTGCCGGGGTACCAAGCCCCCCAACTCAAACCAAACAGCTCTTTTTGCCTTTTTTTTACTGTATTTTTAAACTGTCCCTCCTTTTCTTGATTGGTCAATATTTTCCCCCAGGTTTTAATGGGTCACTGCGCCCTATTTGATTGGTGGTTTATGCTGAAAAATAGAAAGCTTACAGAATTTGAATTACTGTATTTCCCGGCAATTTCTAATATCCCTATACCTGATGTAGCACCGGTGACGGCGACAAACGCGTTGTTAGTGATTTTATTTCTGTATGTTTATAGAAGGTTTTAGCTCTTTTACAGAGAATGTTTTACACTTAATAAAAACTATTTATCTACTAATACTCCACACCGCACGGAGCTGAGATTTCAGTGCCCTGATCTGTCCATAGACTACAATGGGACAAAGTAGCTCGCACTCTGATTGGCCGGGATAGCCAAGCCCCCGCTAGCTCAACCAATCAGCTCTTTTCTGCCTTTTTCACTGTATTTTGAACTGTCCTGCCTTTTCATTTGATTGGTCAACACTTCTCCATAGCTTATAATGGGTCACTGTCGCTCCTATTCTGATTGGTTGGTTTCTGCCGACCAATGAGAAAAGCTTACAGACTTTGAATTACTGTATTTCCCGGCAATTTTCAATATCCTAATTCCTGATGTTGCGCCGTTATAGATTTTTTAATGTATTTTTTTAGAAGGTTTGAGCTCTTTTTCAGAAAATGTTTTACACCTAATAAAAACTATTTTATTGATTCATACTCCATGCCTCACGGAGTTGAGATTTATTTCTTGAGTGATCTTATATATTTTCACTTTAATTTTTTGGGGACACTGTGGATTTCTCTGCCTTAGTAACTTACTGCTTAGCAATGTTAATGGGACAATGTGGCTAGCTCAGCTAGGAAAATATTGTAGGATCTAAAAGCGATTGCTTCATCTTGTTGCTCTCTACAAATTTCAAGTGTTTCAAAGCCACCCCTTAATAATTTGAATATGCCATGCAAAGTAAGAAGTCCTCAAATCCTCCTCATTGCCCCAACTTCAAAACTGAATTAAGGGGTTTTACCATTAAGGCATTTCCTTTCCTGCTTTCCTCTCTTCAGCTATCAGTGTCTTCAAAAGGGGACGTGCATGATTTGTTTGAAATGCATATCATGTGACCCAGCAGGCTTGACATCACCATGCCTTCCCCCACAGGGTGCTCACTCTAGTCAGACAAAGGTCTGCTTATGTAAAGATCTGTGAGTACAATGTAGCTGAGTGGTTAGAATGTTTGTCTTCCAGCATAAGGATCCTAGGTTCAAGTCCCTGCAGAAACCAAATGTGTGGATTTTTTTTTCTCAATGCACATAACTGATTGACATTTCTTTTTATTTTTATTTATTTGCACTGTTAATTACCAAGGATCACAGAGGACAGGAGTAGAATGACAGCACCTACGGTTGAACGCTCACTCAGTAGTGACTGTGTGTGATTACTAGGCAGGGAATAGACTGACAGTAGCTACCTGAGGTGAGAGGTGATGTCTGAGCAGGACTGAAGAACTCTCGTCACTGGTCGCATCCCCATTACACTACACTATGGATCACCAAGGGAGCGGCTAAAACAAAAATACTACAGAATTTTTAATAATGTTGAATAGTGATAATGTTTATTATTTAATTTGCAAGCTTCCCGCATCAAAACCCATTTAAAGGGGTTTTGCCATGAACTAAAATTGACGTGGGAAGCTTGCAAATGAAATAACAAACATGTTCACCATTCATCATTATTAAAAATTGTGCACCGTTTCTGTTTTAGATGCTCTTTTAGTGATACATTGTTTACAGCTCGTCTCCAGGGGATACGACCAGGGCTGAGAGCTCCTCAGTCCTGGTCGCACATGCTCAGACATCACCTCTCCTCCCAGGAAGCTGCTGAGTGTTCAAACCCCAGGTGCTGTCATTCTACTCCCGGCCTCTGTGCTCCTTAGTAATTAGTCAAACAGTGCAAATAAATAAAAAAGAAACCTCAATGAGGTCTGTGCATTGATAAAGAGAAAAAAGAACCCACAGGTTTGGTTCCTGCAGGGATTTGAACCGAAGACCCTTGTGCGTGGAGGCAAAAACTTTACCTCTCAGCTACTCACAACGCTTTACATAAACAGACCTTTCTTTGACTACAGAAAGGAAAGGCCAGGTGATGTCATCCTGCTGGGTCACATGATAGGCAATTCAAACAAATCACACACGCCCCCTTCTGAGCACACAGAGCTGAAGAGCTGGATGCAGGAGGTATGACATGAGATCGTGGCAAAACACCTTTAAGCATTTATAATGAGATTTTCCCCACCCCCGAATACCAAAAACATCAACAATAAAAGTATGAATAATAGCGCCATGTATCAAAGAACTCACATAATAGCTTTAGATAGCACAAATCCACCAACTTGTTATTCCCTACCAAAGGTACTATGTTCCTGCACCTGAGTGGGCCCCCTCAGGCTTTGGGCCCCATAGCAGTTGTGATGGCTCCTACTGCTATGTGTACACCCATGAAAGCAATGGCATCAGTCAGTAATAGAAGCAGCATCCCACCACTAGACAAAGCCCAGTGTAAGGCTATGTCTACACAGCAGAGGTTTCCCGTTGGATTTTCAGCAGTTTTAGAATTTTGACACCACTGAAAATCCGATGGAAAAACGTCTACATAGACTTTAATACACCTGTAGATTACACTGGTCGTTTTTTTTTTTTTTTCTGCTCGTCTTTGGGCGCCGGCGATTTTAGAAACATCTTGTAAAATCTGACGGATTCCAGCAGAAAATGTACTATTGAAGTCTATGTAAACCGCCAGACGTTTTTTGGACGTTTTTTCTGTATTTTTTTGGCACGGTTTTTGTGCAGTTCTGCTGAAAAACTGCCCAGGAGTTTATGCAAGGTATATGAATTTTGCATACATTAAAAACTGACCAAAAAACCAGACCAAAAGCCACGCTAAAAACCACACAAAAAACTGGTCGAAAACCCAGCTGCTTTGGACAAGAAACTGCGAAAATACTCAGTTTCAAAGCTGTTTTTAGGTTTTGGTTTTCGAGTTTTTTGTCCTATGCTTTGTAGACCTAGCCTAATACAATCTCCCCTTTACACGCTTGTTCAAATAGTAATGGCTTTCCATAAATCACTATTTTTCTTTCCTGCTACAGAACAATAAACATTTTTTGTTTAAATTAAATATATTGACTGCTGGTTGGTTCTACAGATCACGCTGTGACTTCCTGCTAGGAGAGATGGGGTAAGAGCGTTCCTTTTCACAGAACACATTTGGAAATGACTAGTGATGATTTTAGATGCGGCTAATAGTTGTTTCTATAATTCTTACATGTATGGATATAGTTTTAAAGTAGCAGTGTGTTTGTCTGGTTTTAATTAGGCTTCTATGGCATAGCAAAAAAGACAGGTAAGTGCTGCAATAATAGCATGATCACATGTAGTGCACAATGGCTAATTATAGACTAATTATGACAGCTGTATCTAGAGGGAAACATTCTCCATAGCACACCTGAATAACGAACAATACAATGTTGTATAAGAGTTTTATGTTGAGATATTCTCTGTTTTACTTTGTCTGTAATTAGTGTGTAATTGCTATATACACAGCTGTGCTTGGGAGGGTTGCGCTCTACAGGATGACTAGGATTAGTACACTTAATATCTACATTGTGCTATGGTTGTACAAACCGATTACAAGGTATAAGTCAATATTGAGTGTATTACGTTACATAGTAGAACTTTATACTGCAGTTATTTATTTTCACATTATCTGGATTGGATTGATTTATTCTTATGCCTTTGTTATTAGCTGAGTTACCAAATAATAAGACAGACGGTCCTTGTAGTTGTGAAAGAAGCCTAGGGTCAGATCAATATTTGCGGATAGAAAAAGTGGGATAGAAAAGAAATGGAAAATACATATCATGTATTGTAATACTGGCCCATGTTCCTCAATCTGAATTTCCATCTGACCCAGTCAGGGCAGTCAAAATATAAGGAGCCTCGTCCAGAGGCGTAACTTCAAGCTCTTTGGCCCTAGTGCAAAAAGTGAAATGGGCCCCCCAGTTACCATGTGCCATTTACAATACTGGTGTCTTCTTATGTGGCAGAATTGCTTTTTGGGCCCCCTCAGGCTGCAGGGCCCGGTAGCGACTGCTACCTCTGCACCCTCTGTAGCTATGCCCCTGCCTCGTCGTCTCTACATAGACAATGTCCCTGAACAGTTGCCCCTTTAGCCCATCCTATAATCCAGTCCAATTTAGTTTTATAGTAAAGTAACAATGCTTCTCTTACCCAGTTAAAGTCTTAGGGCATCATGTATGAAAACTATCCAGGTCAAAGACTTTCTTAGTTTCCCATAGCAACCAATCAGAGGTCCCATTTAATTTTTTCAGAGTTCCATATGAAATGAAAGGAGAGCTCTGATTGATCAAACGTGGCTCAATGCACGACAAAAAAACACGTCTCTTATGTTCAGTGCGATATAATAATGATAATCAATAATAGAGGCAATTATTATTATTATTATTTATTTTAAAGCGCCATTGATTCCAGGGCGCTGTACATTCGAGGGGGTAACATACATAGCATAAGTCAAACGAGTACAATGATAAGTGATTAATGACAATTGGCACAACAGAGGGAGAGAGGACCCTACCCGCGAGGGCTTACAATCTACAATAACTATTAAAGGTAAAACTGCACATAATAGCGACCATTTCATATAATAAAAAAATAAGAATATAAAACTGGTGATTATAATGACAATAACGTGAATGGAAAAATATCTAATTCAATTATAAATTAATTTAAGAGCAGAACTGCATAAATTTATATATACATAGGGCGACATGCATGAAATTTTCGTGTGAACGCCATATTTCATGCAAATAATAGAGGCATAGAATGCACCTGATTTATGAACCCGCTCTACAGCGGGTCATAAATCAGGCACATTCTAGCGCTCGGGCGACAGGTCTGGCTCAGGTATAACACTTTGAAAGTGGTTTACTTGTTCCAGCAGTAATGTGCCTAGAAATGCCATAGCGAAGCTATAAATCTATAGCTTCGTATGCATCTAGTGCGCCCCACCTCCCGCACGCCAGATATCTGGCGCAGCCACGTTCATACATGTCGCCCTCTACATTGAAAATGCAAGCGCATACCTTTTAACAGCACTGAGTGAATGTGTACTGCACTATGTACCTGCGCACACCGCTATATACCATGTGAATATGCCCTAAGAGCTAGTTTTTTGCAAGCTGAGGTTTCGTTTTTATTGGTTCCATTTTGGAATACATGCAACTTTTTCATCACTTTTTGTTCAAAGTATTTTGGAGATGCAAAGTGGCCAGAAAAAAAGCAATTTTGGCATTGTGAATTTTATTTCATGGTATGAGATACATGTTATATTTTAATAGATTGAATTTTTATGGACACGGCAATACCAATTTTAAAGTTTTTAAAGGGTTTAAAGTTTTTATTCTTTTTTGTATTTCTTCTATGTTTTTAAACTTTTTTTTTTTACCTTTACTTTTCCTCTCCTTAGGATACTTGACCACTGGTACTGTTATGCATTAGAAATATATTGCAGAACAGTATAATGGCTCTCAGAGTGTAATAGGAGTAGTAAAATGGCAGCCATGGAGGCCTTCATTAGACCACCAGGTGCCATAACGACCAGTTGGCACTACATCATCTCAATGCACGGTGCCATTTTTCAATCCCTGCAAGTTGCTTCAGTTGTGGTGTTTAAAGAGTCAAAAGGTTAGAATTGGCATCATCTCCGATGCTCTGACCAACTAACATCCGTCACCAGCTGCATATGAAATTGGCTCACTGAGCCCGCTCCCTACTCCTATACCGATGCTATGCCATAAATATACACCAAGGGGGACATGTATGAATGGGGCTGCGCTAGAAGTCTGGTGTATTTTCAGACCGACACCAGTGTAATGCCTCCCATACGCCCATATGAGGCACATTACAGAACTCCCACGACACTTTGTAATGCGCCTGATTTCGGGGGGCGTGTGGGAGGCGGGGCGCACTAGAACCGTACAAAACTATAGATTTATAGCTTCAGGCGATTACTACTGGAACAGGTAGAGCAATTTCAAAGTGATATACTTGAGCCAGAAATGTCGTTCTAGTGCTAGAATTTGCTTGATTTATGACCCGCTGCAGAGCGGGTTAATAAATCAGGCGCATTCTAGGCTATTATTATGCTCATTAAATTTGGCATTTAAACGGCAAATTTCATACATGTCGCCCCAAATGTCAGTAAGGGTAGAAGTGCACAATTATCACTGCCAGGTCCAGAGATTGCACTGGCCTTACTGCTCTATTCAAATGGGAGACTCTGGACCCCTGCTCTTGTGATCAATGGGGTCCCAGCAGTCACACCCGCACAGGTCTGATATTCATTGCTTATCCTATGAAGAGATGATAAATATTGTTTAGGGTTCGACCCCTTTTAATTCCTACAGTCATGAAAGCTGGCGTCTACACTGCATGAATGGCATATTCTGTAATGGCTCTGTTCAAAAGATCACAAGTTGTTGTACCTTCTCAGAATTCACGAGACGGGTTGTTTATGAGAATTTCAAGCCCATCACAAGTGCGTCATATTATTCTGTACTGAGCGGTGCAAAATTTGTTCTCATTATATCTACTGTAATAAAACTGACTCTACTCAAATTGCTGTGAGGAGCAGAAAGAGTCATTTGTGCCAAGTGAGATGCTTCTTCTAAAATGATATCTAAACATATTGACAGCAGTAAATTGCACGACACATGGGGCCAATAAACCTGACACTGTAAACATCAGAAGAAACAGTAAATCGTAGCCCCTAACACTAACATAACCCTGAATATCATATATCTTCCATATTTTCATATATTATTTTACCCTTGTGAGAAAAATGAGGTTCAAATTTTTAATTTCCATTGGTTTAATTGTTTTGTATGTTAATATCGTGTATGATGTATAATTGTATCATGTCTTTTTATGGAAATGATACACTGATTCCTGTAAAAGAATGTGATCGGTTGCTATGAACAGCAAAGATAGTCTTATTTTTAGACTGTTTTTAAAAATGAGGCACGTAGTATGTATAGTTCAGTAAAACAGAATTTTGTATGTCAAGACAATTACGCATTTCGTTATGTTTATAGTTATTTATAGTCATGTATATTTTGAGAGTCAATACAGAGACAACTGACATTTCTTTTTGATCTGCAGAGTTTTTCACCTTGCGCGCCTTTTTTTGGTGTTTAAATGTAACTGCTTTCTTAAACACCATTCATTGGCCCTGACAAAGCGCTAATTGGAGCATGAAACGTGTTGGCCCCTTTTATTTATTGTTTCTGTTTGTTATTTTGTTAATATATTTTGTTAATATAGTTTATAGCTTTCTTACTGAAGCATTTATCCTAATTTTTATTGATTCTATCCTTGTGAGTTGGGGTTTGGGGTGGTTGACAAGGGCAATAACAGTGCCCCATATGTAGACAGAATTTCTTGTTGTTTGTGGTTTTATGATTTGTAGACTATTTGTTGTGTATTTTATTTAATGGTTATTAGACAACATTGCATATTTCTTTGGTTCCTGATTCCTTTCTTTTGTTTTTGTTAATGTGAACCTCTCATAATGGATTGTTTATGAGACGTTATGTCTTTCATTGGTTACTGGTTTTTGAAAAATGTATAAATATATTATGGAACAAAAAAATGTGTAGCAGAAACAACCTAGATCCTACACAGTCGAGTTACATTATTATCGGCGTGTGCAGCATGGAAAGCAGCTACACATGCTGGGAGTGACTCAATAAGGTCCTAGTAGGTTGTCACAGGTATCTGGAACCAGGCTGACTGCATTCGACAGCTGCTGGAGGGTGTGTGGGAGAGGATTCATAGAGTGAATACAACCATCCAGTTGGGTTCACATCTGGGGAATTAGGAGGCCAGAGTAATACTTGGAAGTCTTGGTCCTGCTCTTCCAATCAGTGTTGGACATTTCTAGCTGAGTGACATGTTGTATTGTCTTGTCGGAAGATCCCATCCACCCCAGAGAAGACACTCAACATGTTGGGTGTACAGGATCAGCTGGGATGGATATATACCCAAATTGTTTAAGAGTAAGTTCTACATGGATGAGTGGCCAGGGGAATGCCAAGAAAACATTCTCCAGACCATAACACTGCCACCGCCAGCTTGTGTTGCATATTTATATCTTGACCATTATAGACTAAGGGTGAGTTTGCACTTTTGCGTGCCGTTTAAAGTACGTACTTGCAAGCATGTACGTTCAATACACAATGGCCCAAGGCAGATTTCTATCTCGTATACTCCTCTATTTCTCGACCCATGAACGCCACAAAATATTGACATGTCAATGCTTTTACAGCAGTACGCAAAAAATACGAGTGCACAATCATTACACAACAATGATTTTACAGAGCACTCAGTGAGTGCTGAACGTGACCATTGTTTGAAATATATTTGTGGGACGTACTTCACTCCAAATGCGCTCCGAAGTACGCGCCACAAATACACTGTGTGAACTTTCCCTTACATAACATGTTTACAGTTGTCATTTTGTTTTTTTTTGTGATGTTGCTTACGTAGAACTTTTATGTTCTGCAGCTATAAGATGTAGCTATGAATGACATTATCTGTTAGGTGTTATTTCAATCCTTTAGTCATGCATCCCTCGTCTAGACCCTGTATTAGGCTTAACACAATGTACCAATATTGTCTTCCTTTAATTGATACATCACATGACAGTCATACCACCACCGATAATTTACTTATCCTGTTATATGTTTACTGTTACATAAGTACCGTGCATAAGGTTATGAGTTCTGCTGCGTAAAAAGTATTTTACGAGTGTAAGGTAGTAACACATTGGACTGTGTATAAGTAATTACTATAGTAGCACTGTGTATAAGGATTTGGTTTGCATTTTAATATCTACTTTCTAACAATATTTGTATTATGGTGTTTTTTCAGGCTTTGTCTCTTTTTGACCTCATAAAGAAAAGGATAGGGTCAGATTAGGTGTCAGTTTTGCAGGGTCGTCTTTATAGGGCGGGTTCTCCGCTAAGGATACAGTTTAAGGCCATAGATAGTGGTAATTTATTGTCCTTTCAATAAGTATAAGTTTTTATAATTATTGAGATTATTAAAGATTTTGTCTTAATTAGGATTTTTATTTTGGTAATTAATTCACTGTGTATAAGGTGGTAAATTGTACTGTGCGAGTCCGCCAGCATAAGAGTCAAAAGCTATTCTGTATTATGCTGAGGTAAAAATAGGTCTGAGATATGAACCCATATTTGGTAAGCAGGGCCAGGACCCAACTATGTTATGGGCACATGGGCAGTTCACACAAGGGCCAAAAATACTGCCACATTATTACTGCATATCACCGCTATGTAGTGACTAATACCATCATAAGGTTACTAACCAAACCAGTATACCAAGACCAATATTACCAAAAATAACAATATACAAAGACCAAATAAAACCCCACATATCACTACCATATAATGACTAATACCATCATACAGTTACTCCTCAAATCAATATACCAAGACCAATATTACCAATAACAACAATATACAAGAAACAAATAAACTGCCACATATCACTAGTGCTAGATACCAGTGTACGCAGGCTTTGCAGACTTATAAGTGATTACAGTGCAATTATATCCAGGGACTCACAGGTGACCTCTTCTCTGACTGGAATCGTTCACTCTCACTTTTCTTCTTCATCCGGCCCAGACCGCCATGACGACTAAGACGTCTCAATTTTCTATCCATACAAATCCATAGTGTCCCAATTGTTAATAATAATGATCCTGTTTGTGCCCCACACAGTAATTGTACTTCCAAACAGTTTAAGTGCCCTCAGACAATTATAGGGCCCACTTTTAAACAAACAGAAGTTAAGTAGGTAGACCCCCAATATAGCAGGTACCTACACACCCCATAGGTAGATGCTTCTTTTTGTAGGGTTAGCCCTCCAAAATAAGTTTGGCAAATAAATAGGCAGACTTTTTTCTATTAAGTAGATCAAATTCCCATAAGGTAAATAGATAGCCCCTTTTAGGTAGGCCAGCCCCTTATATGGTAGGCCACAAGTGGATAAGAAGCTTGGTACACTTACCATTATGTAACTAGGCAGGGAACTCCCCTGGAAGTTAGGTACGTAGTCCCCCTGATAGGCAGGCAGGTCTCCTAGTAGCTAAGTAGGTATATAGGCCCCCCTTAGTAGGTAGGTGTATATAAAGAACCCAAGTAGGTAGGTATATTGGGCTCACAGTAGGTAGTTAGGTAGTAGGTAGTTATGTAGTCCTCCAAGTGCTTAGTGCTTGCTGTCCACTGTACTTTTCAGTTTTATGTGTGTCCCAAGGATGCTCATACAATTGAGATACTCAGCAAGGTTTCTGTGAAGCAAGAAGGCGATAGCAGACCCTCCCCTCCCCCCATTGTTTCACAGTGTGCCCGGGCCCTGTATGGCAGTACCAGCTGTACTTCCATAACGGCAGCCCTGTCAGTGGGATATCAGGCAGATGTCCCACAGGTAGTTGATTGAAAACCCAATGATCATTGTCTTAGGTGTAAACCTAAGATGGTCTCACACATAGAGCTCTATGGAGTTCCAGTAGAACCCACAAGTCCCTAATATGGACAATTATATAAAGCTTATATAAGACTTACATTTTCAAAGTCACTAGAAGACTAGTTGGTTGAGCACAGTCTGTCGGATACAGCAGACCTGAGTTTGTCATTGGCCCATCTTGTCATGATATCACAAATTGCTATCTGCGGATTTCTATGACTATATCTGGAGTAGTGATTCTCACTATTCCAAGAACACATTTTGCAAATAAATAACATCAAAGTACACCCATGTTTATCATACATTCTGCTGCACTATGAAAAATTACAGTAGAAAGACAATGTAACCTCCCAAACAGGGACGTAATTAAAATTCATAGGGTCCCACAACAAGATGAGATGGGCCCCCACCACCTAACAACCGGAAACTGAAGTGGCATAAGTGGCAATAGTAAAGGTTTAAGTATCCTCATATAATAGGGAACACACACAATAGTGCTATATGGCAGAAAGCTACTATCTAGTCATTTCCTTAAAAAAAAAAAAAAAAAGTACAATGTTTTTGCACTTAATAGCCCCCTCAAGCTTAGGACCCCATAGCAGCTGCTACGGCTACAGTTATGCTCATGGTCCCCAATGGGATGTAGACCCTAAAACAGATTAATTTGCTAGTCTTATAAGAAGTATAATTTAGGCGTGAAGAAAAAATAGAAAGAAGAAGAATTATACCTGTATACATTACTACAAAGTCATAATAAGACAGTCAGCTGAAAGAACTAGTCATCTTCAAGGAGTATACCCTTTTCATTGATTGGCTTTAAACATGTAGGCAAAGATAAATAAAGCCCATTACCAGATATATCGCTGCTCTGATTTTGCTTCCCTTCAGAGTCAGAGCAATTATCACCTCCAACTTGTGCAGACAAACTTCCCTAGGTTACGACCAACTTTCTGTACTCCAGCAGTGGCTGAGATGGTGACATCACTCCTTGCTGTGTCTTATCAGCAGCAAAGGAGATTGTTTATCTATGTCACTGACAATCTTTAACCCTTTGGAGCTTGGTAGCCTTGGGCCCTGCTGTTTAAACCCCTCCATCACCAATGTACATCTAATAGACTCAGCTAGTAACTGCAGAGCTGATATGCTAATCCATCTACAACCTGAACAGGAAGTGAGAGCATGTTTATTCCCCCTATGAGGCGCCTTTTTTGTTGTAGTTTTTGGGCAGTTACTGAAGTGGCTGTTTCTCATTTCTAACTAGAGAGAACAACACACATATATGGCCTCAGCTCCATTATCTCCTCCTCTCTGGAGTCACAAACCTATCAGACATTTTTGGGTAGACCTCGTGGATTTGCCATGATTGTGTCAGGAATAAATACTCCTATGAAGGAGAAATCAAGAGAGAATACAGAAACAGTTTATTACTGGATTGGTCATTTAGGTTGCTTAAAATAGCATATACAGCCCTAGAGTGCCCACCATAGCAGTGCCAGCCATAGAGCGCCCGCCATAATTGTGCCAGCCATACAGTGCCCTCCATAATCGTGCCAGCCATACAGTGCCTGCCATTATCATGCTAGCCATAATCGTGCCAGCCATACAGTGCATGCCATAATCGTGCCAGCCATACAGTGCCCACTATAATCATGCCAGCCATATAGTGCTTGCCTAACAGTGCCAGCCAAGCAGTGCCCATCATATAATGCCAGCCATACAGTGCCAACCATAACAGTGCCAGTCCTACAATGCCCACCATAACAGTGCCAGCCATACAGTGCCCTCCATATTCGTGCCAGCCATACAGTGCCTGCCATAATCATGCTAGCCATAATCGGGCCAGCCATACAGTGCATGCCATAATCATGCCAGCCATACAGTGCCCGTTATAATATTAATAAGGAGAGATAAGGGGAGAGGTTTTGATATTGGACACTATGGGTGACATGCATGAAATCTGGCGTTAACATGCCAAATTTAATGCGCTTAATAACGGCATAGAATGCTTCTGATGTATGAACCTGCTATCCAGGCACATTCTAGCGTTCGGGCGACAGTTCTGGCTCAGGTATACCACTTTGAAAGTGCTCTAACTGTTCCAACTATAATGCTCCTAGAAATGCCGTAGCGAAGCTATAAATATGTAGCTTTGCTACAGTTCTAGTGCTCCCGCCCCCCGGCCCACCGAGATCGGGCGCATTACAAAGTGTCGCAGGCGCAATGTAATGCGCCCTGGAGTGGCGTGCGGGAGGTTTAAAACTGTATGAACGGGGCTGCGTCTGATATCGAGCTGGAAAGACGCCAGACATCTGGTGCAGCCCCGTTCATACATGCCGCCCTATGTTTAGTAAATATACAAAAGTATAAAACTGAGATAAATATACATTAAAAATGTAATTTATTAATAACCACTGTTGTAAATAAATAAAATTAGCAGGGATTGGGAGCTGCGGGTTTCACATGAACAGCTTTGCCTGAGGAAGCATGACAAGTGTTTACGCGAAACGCGTAGCTACTATTCCCTGCTAATTTTATTTATTTACAACAGTGGTTATTAATACATTTTTGTTTTGGCCTTGAAGTATGGATAGCAGAAATTATTTGAAGAAGGCTCAATGTGAGCTGAAATCATTATTCTAATCTGGATTCTCGCACTTACTCTCTAATGCTCGCTGAATACTTGTTAATTTGGAGAATTATATGATATGTCACATCAAATGTAAAATAAGACTCTTATGCAATTTCATAATATCCCCACAGAGTGCCGTGGATTACTTCTTCTAGAGCCATTTGTGACACTACTCTTCTGTAGATCAGCGGGACCGAGTTTACCTACTGTTGCCACTTGAACACTCTTGAGAGATTCCATCAACGCTGCCTGTGGAAGATTCTGCATATCAACTGGGAAGATCACCACATCAATTACCAAGTCCTTACCAAGGCAAAGATGACCAGTATTAAAGCCATGATCTTACAATGCCACCAGGGGCGTAACTAGAATCCATAGGGCCACCTAGCAAAATGAGATGAGTCTCACCAAAACAGGAAATTAAAACAGCAGCAAAAAAGTAATAAAGGTATAAATATTAGAGCCATGTATGTTAGAGACCACACAAAGCTAGACAGCTGAAAGCCACCAACTACAAAAACCACAAAATGTCTTGGAGCTGAGTGGGTCCCTTCAGTTTCTGGGCCCCTATGGTTATAGTTACGTCCATGAATGCCACCTCTGCTGGACGGGTCACTGCATCAAAACACCTGACACCTGCCTCCTCAGACAAGGCCTCTACTCCCAACTGAGCAGAGACCAGAGAACTCAGGGGGACTAACTACAAGAAAGGTCAAAACAACATTGTTAACTGGGAAGCCCTGACCACAGATCGTCCCCTACACGACACATCAAGCAGCTGTGAATTTTGAAATCGACCGCTTCTCCAAAGAGGTGTACAGAAGACGGTGACAAAAGGAGAGGAGGAAGAACCCAGGTTTAAGGAAGCAGCTCCCAAATGGAACCTCTTGCCCTCAGTGTCTGAAGAACTGTGGCACAAGGTATGGACTCCGCAGAGTTACACATAAGTAGTCTTGATGGGAATCATATTTATTTTGAGAGACTGCTAATGATCTAGTTCACATAATTGGAAATACCTTCGAGTTCAATAAGTGAACTGTTTAGGTATTTTGTGTGATTAAAATATACTATGGTTAATAGGTATGAAAACTGGCACAGACTAGACCGTCGTATGTCTCAGTAGGTTAGTGTAGCATTCGTCAGTATGTATGAAAGTGTCTCATAGTACTTTATCAATGTGTCCTGCTAGTTTGAAATTGGCAAGTTATAAGACATTTCTGCGCCACATTAAGTCGAGACACATTCATAAATGTGTCTAATCTCATGAATGTGTCGTGATACGGCCATTAAGAATTAGCACATCTCTTGACCCCCCCGCTCTGTCCAACTTTCGCCTCATTTCACTGCTTCCGTTTGCCTCTAAACTCCTTGAGCAACATGTCTACCTTCAACTGTCCTCTCATGTCTCCATCGACTCTCTCCTTGACCCACTGCAATCTGGTTTCCGATCCCACCACTCTACTGAAACCGTCCTAACCAAGGTTACCAATGACCTAGTAACTGCCAAAGCCTCACGCCACTACTTTGTCCTTCTCCTCTTAAACTTGTCCTCTGCCTTTGACACTGTCGACCACTCACTCCTGTTACAAATCCTCTCATCTCTCGGCATCACCGACTTGGCCTTGTCCTGAATCTCCTCAGCATCTCTCACTCTTGCACCACCTCCCCCTCTCACTATCTGTCTGTTGGTGTCCCACAGGGGTCAGTCCTGAGCCCACTACTCTTCTTTATCTACACTCTTGGCTTAGGTCAGCTCATAGCATCACACGGCTTTCAATACCACCTATTTGCTGATGACACCCAACCCTACATCTCTGACCCAGATGTAAACTCTCTGTTCTCCCAGATCCCAGACTGTCGTCCATATCCTCTTTCTTTTCTTCACATCTCCTAAAACTAAATGTGGAGAAAACCAAATTCCTTATCCCTCCACGTGATCTCTACATCACAGTCAATAGCTCCACACTCTCACCGGTCCCGTAGGTCTGCTGCTTTGAGATAACCTTTGACTCCTCTCTGTCCTTCAAACCCCACATCCAAACCCTTACCTCTATCTGCCACCTCTACCTGAAAAAAATCTCCTGAATCCACTCATTCCTTAACTTCGATGCTATTAAAATACTTGTCCATGACCTTGTGATATTACGCCTAGGCTACTGCAACATCTTTCTTTGTGGCCTCCCGTCTAGCCTCTTCCCTCCCCTCCAAACCATCCTCAACTCTGCTGCCTGTCTAATATATCTCTTTCCTCGCTACTCCGCTGCCTCTCCCTTTTGACAATCCCTTCACTGGTGACCCATTGCCCAGCGAATTCAAGTTAGTAACCCTGACCTACAAGGCTCTCCATAACTGCTCCCCTCCATACATCTCTGACTTAATCTCCAGATACCTCCCCTTATGCAATCTCCACTCCTCAGAGGACCTTCTTCTCTGCTCTCCTCTTATCAGCTCCTCACACAACCAAGACTTCTCCCATACTCTGGAACTCACTGCCCCAACACATCAGGCTCTCCTCCACTTAGAGTAGCCTCTAAAGCAACCAGAAAACCCATCTCTTCAGGATAGCCTATAACCTACAATAACCCCGCTGCCACTAAACCAACCCACAAACATGTCTGCCCCTCACCTTCTGGCTCTTCCCACCTTCCTTTTAGAGTGTAAGCCCTCACGGGCAGGTCCCTCTCTCCCTCTGTACCAGTTGTTAGTTATTATCATCACCATTGTACTTGCTCGACATATGGTATGTACGTTATGTTATGTATATGTGCTATGCAACCCCCCTTGAATGTACAGTGCCCTGGAACTAAGGGCGCTCCAAAATAAATTATAATAATAATAGAAAACAGTCAATCAATCTATCTATCTAATATATATATATATATATATATATATATAATATATATATATATATATATATAGATATATATATATATATCTGTCTAATAGATAGATAGATAGATAGATAGATAGATAGATAGATAGATAGATAGATAGATAGATATGAGATAGATAGATAGATAGATAAGAGATAGATAGATAGATAGATAGATAGATAGATAGATAGATAGATAGATATGAGATAGATAGATCGATAGGTAATACTGGGGAACACTCATTTTGGTGTCTTAAAAGTCGGAACCATCTTTAAGTATGTTTGGGGCACTAATTCTGAAAATGCTAATTCTGAAAATGCTCTAGCTCTAGTTTTGGAGATCTGGCATCGCCACCCTACACAGTATATGCTGTGGAAAGTAGTGGTCACTAAATATTGTACTAAAGATATGGTGGAAATTCATGTGAAACAGAAAAGACACAAATTTTAGAACATTTAAAGAGCACATGAAAACAAAAACATGAATGTGCAAGAGTAAATCCAATTACTCTTAATATATATATATATGTTTTCTACCTGTCTATATATCTATCTATTAATCTGCTTAGTAAATATGGATACAAGATGATAGATCATGCAGGAAATTACAATTTATATATTAAAAGCAATATCCTTGAATGTTTACAGTTCTTGAATTTGGGATGACATAAATATAAAGGGTTAGTGAGGGGCATCCCCGAAATTCATAAAATCCAGTTCAAGTATGAAAAGCATTTTACTTATCTAAGAAGAAAAATGTAAGGCCTGATCCTTAGTCATCATTAGACTTGAAAGAGATTTTAGGTGAATAGATGAATTTTCTTTTTATACTAATTTGGCCCATGACGTGGGCTTTTTCTGCTTGAACCCAACTATATATACTTTCTCCAAGTAGTGCTGCCTTTATATATATATATATATATATATATATATATATATATATATATATATATATATATATATATATATAATATATATATATATATATAATATACATATATAAAAAAATCCACGGCACTCCACACAAAGAATAAAGCTGTAAAGGTGTTTATTCCTCCATGCTCAAAAAAGCTACGTTTCAGCCCCCTCACAGAGCCTTTGTCAAGCAGTGTTACAAGTGATCATACACAATATATATAGAGTGAACAATTAAAACAATCAAAGATCATTAATATTAAAACATTGATGAAATGTATTACAAAAAGTATGTGCAAAGTGATACGAACACCATTACATTTATGTGCAATATATCTGAAGTATGATATCCATAAAAAATGCATAGTGTTCAATGTGCAAGAGTGCTACCATAATTACATAATTATAATAATCAAAAAGGAGGCAGGGAACATAATTATATAATATATATTTATTTCCTTATTTTATATATATATCATTTCCTAAGTAACAATATGAATTGGGTGCCAGCAAAGAACCGATCTCAGTCACATGTCAAAATATACAGCCATATATATATAGAGAGAGAGAGAGCTGTATATTTTGACATGTGACTGGGGTCGTTTTTTGCATTTATTCCATCTAGTGTATCTAGTCTATCATGTGCACACAAGAATAATAAGACTACATTACCCAAGACCAGTTGTACTCCAGGCCCAGTGGTATGCCCGCTAACGTCCGTCTTTTCTCCTCTAGGTGGTCTTCAGGTAAACTTTCCTGTCTTCCTTGCTCGAGGAGGTCGTTGGATAAGTCTCCTTCAGGGTTACCATCCATTCTGGGTGAGCTACAATCTCCCCAGGTTTTTGCTGTGATCCAGCATTCTGCACTGAAGGAATTGACAATGAAGACTCGGGGTAAATGTATTTACGCTGATCATGTTAGCTTGCTAATTTTACCTGCACAAGTTCTTGGAATGGCAGCTAACACAGAAATCTGAGACAGACGACTAGCACACTCTTTGCTTACAACTGACTCTTAAAGTATTCCACTTCACTAACTGGGTCGAGATCATACACATAGCCTGGGCTGGAGACCACACAACACTGCTGCATTTTCTTCTCTAATCTCAATGAGGTGTCTTTAACAACAAAAGTCAAATGCATATCCATGTCAGCGCTCTATTTGTCAGTTTCAAGGTGCTGCCACCTTGTATATAACAGTAACATATATGTCCTTTCTAAACAGTAGACTGGGGCTTTAATGCAGGGGCATAGCTTTGGTAGGCTGGTGTGTCATGTATCCCAGGCAATAGTGACAACAATGGTGATCAGACAGTTTAGATACAAGCGTCAGATACTGCAAACTGAATCTTTGACTCAAGTAAAGGAAAGCCTATCCACAGCTCTGTCTAAAGCTCTGTTCAGACTGCTCAAACTTTCCATTGAAAGGGGTTGGCTCACTACACCGATTCATCTTACGTCAGTCCTGTTTTCTCGGTTTCATTTTTTAACTCAGGGGCGGTTCACTGGCTACTACTGGCTGCTGAGGACACCAGGTCTGTAGCTATAGCGACCAGCACTGGAAGCCTATCAGGACAGATTGAACAGGTCTGGAGCTATAGCGACCTGAGGAGCTGATGCAGCCCATACAAGAGGAGATATCTAGGAATCAGTAGGACACTGTTAATGGACACATATTGTAAAGTGACTTGTTTTTGTAAGATCCTTAACATAAAAGCAATCCTTGTAGTGAGACAACCCCTTTAAAGGTGTACACCTGAGGACACCTCAGATGGAAGGCTCTATTAAGTCTCATATATACACAGTAGGTAATATAGATATATAATGACATATATTGTTCATAGATTTCCATGTAAAAAGTGCCCCAGTGGAGGCTGAAGGGGCAATTATTTGGTTTCTTTTCAATAAATTGGTTCTTTTGGTTCTGTTCCAGAAACACTACTCACAAAAAGTTAAAGGAGTTGTCTCCCTTCAGTTTCAGAGAATGCATAAATTAAATACTCTGTCACTTCCTGGTTCAGACTGACTCATTTGCATAAACTCCATGCTTGTACAGCTCCATGCCATGCTGTGCTTTCAGATGCTAATTAGATCAGATTAGCTTCTTAAACTACTAACAGGACTTCTTATCTGATCCCCAAAACAAAAGCCCTAATTACAGTTCTGTTTATTTTACATAAATCAAGCTTTTTACTGCTGAGCAGCACAGGACACTGCCAGGACCTGTGTGATGAAGTCACTCACTGCTATCTCATTGAACAAACAGCAGGGGGAGAATTGTTTACAGGTTGGTTACTGAGGGAACTGAAATAGCCAGGGAGGTCATAAATTCACTTGTATCTCCTTCGGGAAAACAGAGGAACAAAGCAATATATTTGGAAAATGTCTTTATTTTGTGTTCCCTACAATTTGAAAGCTATTCTTTGTAGCGAGACAACCCCTTTAAGGATATTTGGCTTTTGGGTAAAATTTCAGGATAAACATAAATTTTCTTGATAACTTTTTATATGCACTAAATGAACCCATCTCTTACCTTTAGATGAACATGTCCAACTGTTCAGTATTTCAGTACTTTTTGCACAACTTGCTGATCTCTAGCAAGGAGCTCAATGTCAAAATTCCCAACAGGTATTTGATCTCTGAATCGCCCAATAAATTTAGGGGATCAATTTGAATTGGGTTTAAACCGTCCTCCTCATCATGTTGTTCACATTTTGACATCATGAGACCAAGACAACACCTTACAATTGATCAGCAGAACCTCCCCATTGTGAAGCTTCAAGCAAGATGCTCTCAGACAGATGTGGCCACTGAGCTTAGAGTGTCAGAGAGTGTCATCAGCAGTTATAACAGAGATACAGAGAGACTGGAAGAGTCACAGAAAGGTAAAAAAGTGACTGTCCTTTGGCTCCCTCACACACTGATGACCACTTCATTGTAAACAATGCCCTGTGGATTCGGATGATGAACGCCTTGACTACAGGTATGTTTGAATGAAGTGAGAGACAACCAAGTGTCACGTCAGACCATTCATAACCGTTTACATCGGCGTGGTCTGCCTGCTGGACGACAGGCAAGGGTTCCTGACCACGCCACCAGGCACAGGCATCAGAGTCTTGCATGGGCCAGAGAACATCTTCCCTGGATGAGGGACCAGTGTGTGGTCCTCAGTGCTGTTCGGTGATGAAAGTCAATTCACTCTGAGCAGAAATTATGACCGCCAATGCTAGAGATGTGAAGGAGAGCGCTGTGCATCAGTCACTGTTGTCACCAGACGAGCCTTTGGTCGTGGTGGTGTTACAGTGTGGGCAGGTGTGTTTGGTCAATACAGAACTTCCCTACACTTTATGAATGGTCCAGTGACAACCTCTACTACCAGAATAACATTATTAATCCAGTCATTATGCCTCTGCATGGACAACACAGGGCAAATTTCATCTTCATGGCCGACAATGCTCCAACTCATCGAGTTTGCGTCATTAGGGAACAGCTGTAGGAAACCTCAAATGAAGGGGCTGCACTTTCTCCAGACCTGAACCCCCTATAAAACATGTGGGATCAGCAGAGCCACTGTGCAGAGACTTGTAAGTCTGTACCCCTGAACCTCAATGACCTGAGGGGCGACCTTCAAGAAGAGTGGCATGCCATGCCTCAGCAGTCAGTAACTCGACTTGTGAACAGCAGGAGACGTTGTTGTCAAGCTGCAATTAATGCTCAAGGCCACATGATGCGTTATTGAGACGTTGACAGTTTTGATGGTGTAGACCCTCCAATGTTGTTGGCTTTTGTTTCATTAAATTGTTTGATATGAGAAAATGAACATTGCATGCTATGACTTAAATGGCCTCAGGATAAAATATCACTGTAGTTTTAACTGCTCATAGTGTGAAATCAAATACAAAATCTGCAACAAAACTCCACATGTTGCACTTATCCTTAGGGTGCATTTACACAGCAAATCAAGGAAATCACGACCGCAAGGGGATGGCTTTTTTCCGCGGTTTGCAATTTCAAGCTGTCCCCCTTCACACCCACATGTTCATGTTCTGCCCGAAAACCGAAACCTGAAAACTTGTTGGTTTTCAGACGGTTTATAAAACCGCAAAACGTCTGAAAAACCAACCAATAACCTGTGCTGTGGGGACAAGCCCTTACTTTGCCTCCAGCTTCTACTGTTTATAAGCTTGCAAGATACTGTGCTATCATTGAGTAAATGTATAACTGGTATACAGTAAGCTCCCTCTAGTGGTGGCTGCAGGAACATTGAATTTTACTGATGTTTTCTAGTTTTAATGTGTATTGCCATACACATTACTAGTTAATATAGAGGGAGTATCCTGTTCACAATTTTCATCTTTTGGCCAGAGTGAAGAGTGGAAATAAAGAATTTCTCTCCTTCTGAAAGATCTTTCCTATCCTGCATAATTCAGGCAGCCTATTGAATACACTACGCAGTCATGGATTAAAATCCTGCTGGAAACACAATGTTCACTTGTTCACACCAGCACATGTCCAGGCCTGTTTGAAGTTTGCCATTGACCATCTGGATGATCAAGAGGAGGCATGGTAGAAGGTCATATGGTCAGATGAGACTAAAATAGAAGTTTTTGGTATCAACTCCACTCGCTGTGTTTGGAGGAAGAAGAATGAGTTAAACCCCAAGAATACTGTCCCAACCCGTGAAGAATGAAGGTGGAAACATTATACTTTAGAGGCGGGGGCCTTTTCTACAACGGACAAGTTGCAAGGACAACTGCACTGTATTGAAAGGAGGATGGATGGGGCCATGTATCGAAAGATTTTGGCCAACAACCTCTTTCCCTCAGTAAGACCATTGAAGATAATTCATGGCTAGGTCTATCTCAGCCGGACAATGACCCAAAACACAGGCACAGAGCAACCTAAGAGCAAACTCCGTAAAAGAATTTCAAGGTCCTTGTGTGCCAGCCATCTCCAGAACCTAATCCAATCAAAAATCTGTTTTGTAGGAGCTAAACACAATATAGCCCCGAATCCGGAAGATCTGGAGAAGATCTGTAAATGGAGGATGGGCCCAAATCCCTCTGCGAGTGGGTCAACCACAAACGTCTGACCCTCTGCACTTGCAAAACAAAGTTTCTGTACCAAAATATTAATTCTTTTTTTCTATTGTATCAAATACATATGTCATGCAATAAAATACAAATCCCAGTGTATCAAATACATATTTTTACCACTAAGATTAGTTAGATAGATAAAGATAATAGAAAGATATATGAGAGTGATAGATAGATATCGAGAATGCCTTCGCATGTCCCATGTTGTCTGTACGAAAAACGGCCAGAATGTAACCGTATATACTCGAGCGCCTAATTACCACACAAAAAAATGAAAACTTATTTGAATCGAATATAACTTAGGATGAAAGCAGCAAATAAGTGATGCCCGTCATTAACCAGACAGAATATAGCCATAAGACTTAAGCCACCATCTATGAAATGACTGTCCCAGTCATTAGCCAGGGCTGTCCCTGTATTTGCTAAGTAGCTGTCCCAGGCATTACCACATATACACACACAGCGCTGCTCCACACACATTACACACATAGGGCTCTGCTACAAGCACCATTCACACAGCTTTGCTGCCGGCACAATAACACACACATACACACTCTGTTTCATCAGTTCATCCAGCAGTGAACACAACCAGTACAGCAAAATGCTCATACACTGAGCCAGCATCACTTGAACTCTTCTCTTTATCCTAGGGCCAGTCAATCACAGGTCCTCGAAACACACAGCATCACATGACTCCCCCCTCCCTGTGACCTCATCACAGTCTTGGAAGAAAGTCAGCACTTTTGGGTGAGGGACTGTACTTTGGATACTTAAAACTGTTTAACAATACACTCAAGTATAAGCAAGGGAGGCTTTTTCAGCATAAAAAATGTACTGAAAAAGTCATCTTAGCGGCCATTTACACGGTACAGTGCAAATACTGGTCAGTTTATCCTGAGGCATTTATAGAGGAGCAACAATGGGGGGCTTGACACCCAATTGTTTATACTTTATTGGACGCTGTTTCCTGCAATCATGAGCGGATATAGGGATGGGGAACTAGGGAGGGTCGTATCACCCCCCATTCAGCCAGAGGAAGGTAGACGCACCTGCACACACTCACAGTCGCATAGATCTATATGGGAATACCAGGCATCCCTAAAATGTGTGCAATTATTATTTTAGTAAACTCAGCCAGGGCGTTTTATAGTATATAAAATGTAAAATCACTAAATACACACACACACACACACACCTATATATAGCATTGCAATGAACCCTTGCACAGATTGGCGACGCTCCTATGGCAACAATTCAGTGCCTGTGAGATTTGAGTATTTGTACCTTTACCATGATTGGCACATTACCAGAATTTTTCCAAAAATGTCAATTGTAGAAAATGGTTGTGCAACTTTATCCAAAGGGCAAAACACAAGCTTTGGTGCAAATTCCATACTGTGCCATTTTGCAGTGACCCACAGACGTCTAAACTGCACCATGATGTGGAAGCCTAAAGATTCCCTAGTGAATGATGCTGACGCACGAGCAGGCATCTACAACAACCAATGCACAGGATAGTGTAACAGTTTTACACAGTGGGTGACAGATATATAACATGCTTTTTTCCATAGCATGGCATATGAAGAGAGATGACTAGCGAGTTGTGCCAAAAACATTATGCCATGGACATCCAATATACTTGGCAACTGCTTCACCAGTTTTTAATGACTCATAAATTAATTTAACTTTGCATTTCTCCTAGCTGTGTCCAGTTAGCTGATAACAGCAGACGCGCAGGTCTTCTGTACTTGACAAGCAGCCATAGCAGCTGCAAATCTGAAACAAGGCACCAAGCCAACCACACACTTGGCACCCATGTGTTTTGTCCTCTCGGTTCCTTGTCAACACAGCTCAGACTGCGAATACCAAGACAAAAATGTAAATGTGCACATGAGAGATGGTGACAAACCTTCCACATCACAGAGGACTGTGCACCCAGGGGCACATCAGACTTTTATAGAATTTATTCTATAGACTTTGTTTTGGGATCTTTGAGTTTTCTGGCCTGTCATTGATCGTTGTATCCCGTGGTGTCACACTGCTGGCACATGGCTGGGTACATAGTATAATTGGATTTTATAGTGCTGACCTCTAAACCATCTGATTTGTAAATCAAGAAACTTTCTGCAAAACTTTCCGCTGCCGGGTGTCAATGACAGTAGATTCTGCTACTTGTCATGGGTGCTGCTTATTACAAGAACATAAAACATTCATATACACCCTCGCCATTTTGATAACTTTGAAAATGTATTCCCATCTGATTGACTAGCTTTATACATGTAGGCAAAGGTAAATAATGATGATTATCAAATATATTACAGGTTTAATTTTGCTTCATTTCAGTTAGAGCAGTTCTTATCTCCTGCTTGTTTACACCTTTCTCTGCTCTTGCATTGGGCGGACTGGTGGCATCACTTCCTGCTGCATCTTATCAGCAGAACTGAGCTTATTTTATCTTTCTATTGAAAAAACACCACCATTGTGGGCCCTGTTCACAGCTCAATAGCTGGACTAAACTGAGCCCAGGAGTGGTTGTTTAATGGGTATTTTTGCATTTCTGCAGTCTCTCCATGCATTATACTGTGGTTTTTCTGCATACTGGTGTGAACAGGTACCAAGCTATTGCAGTCGTATCATTTAATTGTTTCCCTTAGCAGGCATCTATGATTGAATTTCAGCCAATCAATGCACCTGTCATGTTTCCCAGGAGCATATAAGGCTAGATACCTGCTCCTGGTCCAGTTAGTCCAGCTATTGAGCCTGTGAACAGGGCCACAATCGGTCCGTGTATTTTTAAGTAAGTTATTCCCCTTTTTGTGTGTGTATTTTCTATTGAGAAAAATTAATTGGACCAGAGCAGCTTATAGGATCCTTGATCTCAGAGTACATTATATTAATTACATTACAGGTTTTTGCCACGACTCATCTCAACCTCGCTGCCCTCCACTCTTCAGCTCTGTTCTCAGAAGGGGGCGTGTGTGATTTGTTTGAATTGCAGGATCAGGTACCTAGCAGGATGACATCACCAGCCCTATGTCGCTCTCTAGTCAAAGAAAGATCTGTTTATTTGACAGAGTACAAGTAGTGTTCACTGTAGCTTAAGGTAAATGCTTTTTACCACCACACCAGGGATCCGTAGTTTCAAACAATCCTGCAGGAACCAAACCTTGGAATTTTTTTTTCTTTAATCAACTGCCCATACCTGATTGAGTTCTTTTTTTATGTTAATTCACTGTTTGACTAATTACTATGAATACCAGAGGACGGAGTAGAATGACACCACCTGGGTTTTGAACACGCAGTAGCTATCTGATAGAAGAGGTTATTCGGGCATGTCCGACCAGGAGTGAGGAGCTCTCAGCCCACTGGTTGTATCCCCTGGAGACGAGCAGTAAACAATGGCTCACTAAAAGGGTCAGCTAAAACAAAAAACGGTCCAGAATTTAAATTAACAATGAATGGTGAAAATGTTTATTATTTAATTTGCAAGCTTCCCACGTCAATTTTACTTCTTGGCAAAACCCCTTTAAAGATAACGCAGTCACTCAGGAGCTAACAGTCTAATAAATTCAAAAAGAAGTTCACCAGCACTCCTGCATACAAATTTACATGTAATGTGGATGCAACTTCAGCAACCACTTAACCTGGCATACAATAATCCATAAAAGAGAAAACAGCTGAGAGCATCCCCATGCTGCAAAGATTATTGGAGCATCCAGTAAAACAGTGTTTTGACCCAAGCAGGGATCTTTTTCAGGCTTCTCTTTTCCAGAGCTAACAGTGTGTCTTGGCAGCATGGGATAGGAGGTAGGAATAGGAGGTAGCAGAGCTGAAATATCAGTCACTGCTGTAGATCCACCCACAACCCTATAGAAAAATGTAGCCGAAGAGGAGAAGTGAAACCACCAATGGAAAACCCCTTAAAGTATTTATCCGGGATTGTTAACAACTTGACTGACAGCCAGGATTATGGTACAAATAACCAATATTCACCTGTAACTTTTCCTACCACCTGAGTGCTGCCTGTCTGGTAGTCCCTGACAGTCTTTGTTTGCTTGTGAAAGGCAATCATGTGCCTGAACTTGACCAATGATTGGCTTTAGCATTTACATTTAGTCCTTATTGTTGAGTCAATAAATGTCTGCAGCAGTCTCTTGGGTGTACGGGCACATCATCACTCCAGCAAAGTAAATGAAAAATGTCTACCCCCAAAGCTGCCCCAGATTATAGCTTAAACTCTAAAGGTATGTCCACATGATGTACTGTGGCACGTACAGTACGCGCCGCAGTACATCGTGTCTTTAGGAAGCTGGTGCTGATACACGCGTACTCCCGTGGCGCGGGGGGTATCCCACTGGCCCCATAGACATTCATTACTCGTGGCACGTATTTGCCGCAAGTAATTGACATGTCACTTATTATTGGAGTAGCAATCCATAGTTCTCTATGGATTACCGTAATTTCGGCGTGCATCTCGCCCATATTAGAGCGCAAATACGACCCGAAATGCATGCTGAAAGCACGCCATGTGAACATACCGTAAGAAGGAAATTTTTTAAGACTTAATGAAAATTGCATCAGAGTAAGATGCACCATTTTTTTATGTCGTGCACCCGAAAAAGAGATCTAAGCCACCTGTGACCTGGTGTACTTTAAAGTAAATATGTCGGGTTGTGAGAGAACACACCCTTAAGCTGTGCCCATTTTTTAATTACAACAAAAGTGCAGAGCTCAATGCAAAATAGCTAGAACGTCTCAATTTTTGAAGCAAATTGACAACTTTATTTATGCCGGAATACCGATGAAAATACATTTCTCACTAAATACTGCTAAATTTAAAGATATTTAGAAATATGTATTATGGTAATTGACCCAAAATTCTGGTGCAATTTGCTCCAAAATACTGGCATACATGCTTTATACCACATTTGGGATTAGTTCACACAACTAAAGGTGGAAACCAATACGGATGCCATGTTGGATTCCATGTTAACATCCACGTGCAAACCAAATCTCATTTGAGTGTGAAGTACAGCGCGGATTTTCTACACCATGGACTAAATCCGTGGACGGGAAAAACTGTCCATTCTTTGAAGCAGATCCTGCTCAGATTCCTCTTCAGGCAGGCGTGTTGTGAGCTCGCTCCATTGAAATGAGGCTAAACCACATCCTGGTCAATCAGGTTTCAGCCTCAATTTCCATGTAGAATACGGTGTATTTAAGACAGTTTTTAGACCCTTCTGGGCCTTGTTTGACAACAGGAATGTCATGAGACACGCCGCAGCCACCAGGCTTGGCCACAGATGAGCTGGTTTGCTCCCAGCCTCGGAACAGTCTTACTTACCTCTACCCATTACTTCTTCGCTGCAGTCCTCTGCTCTATGCCAGCACGTGCATGCCGGCTGTGGGAAATTAAATGGGCCACCAGACTGGTGATTGGATAACCATTGGGCGCTGTCCCTAGATCTTGCAGCACTTCCTGCTCTCCCATGCCAATCCCATTGGTGTATGTTAATTGGTGTTAGAGAGTGAGAGTGTGCTATTCCATCTATAACGTGTACCAGATCTTCTTGCCCATTATCTTGCCTCCCATCTGCCCTGACCTTTCTGTCTGTCCCTGACTACATATCTGCCTGCTGAATTTGCACCACACTGCACCCTGGCCGACACCGCAAGCAAGTCATGTCAGGGTAGCACCTTGGGAGTATCCCGCCGCACAAGTCCAACCGGCCTTGCGGCGAGATCTGACAAAGACTGGGAGGCTCCTTAGAATCCATTCCTTGACATGGCTTATACAACTTGTTGTGGTGGTACAGAGGATTCACCTCCTGTGGATAAGTACAAGAGGTTTTTGACAGGTTTACGGCTTCTTTGAAAGGGGCTTCAAGGAATTGAAGGAAAAAAATTGGCACAAGTATTTTCATGGACTAAGGCAACTAATAAATAATGTAAAGACAAAAGCATCTGAACATTCACCAGATTTATTATACAGTGTAGTCTAAATTATCCTAAGTATTAGGGTACATCCACATGGCACTGACAAAATATCTGTTGGATTCTGATAAAAGAGTCTGACCGTTATTTTATCGTCTTTTGAATGTTAGGGGGTCGTGTTCTTGCCGGTTTCCGGATTCGGTCGTCCAACTAAACATTGAACAATACATAAAACTGGAAGGAATTCAAGGTTTTTTTTGATGGTTTTTGGATTTAGAAATTTTGAGCTGTGTAGACTATAGTTCAGCTTTCTATTAAAGTCCATAGAGATAGTTGACAGATGATTTTTAGAAAGTTTTCAAATCCAAAGACCATCTAAAAAACTGACTGAAATCTCTTGCCGTGCAGACATACCCTTAGAAGGTATAAGTGAATGCGCTACAAAATCTGTAGAAGCACATTTACACAAATCCGCGCCAAGATCTGCAAGATTTGGTTTGAATTTGCCACTGTAATTTATCTTCAGATAAGCTGCAGATTTTCCACTGTGGAAGGTTTTCAGCAATTGCATCCCATGTGAAGTCCCTCTAGAAGTTACATTACTAAGCATACAATCTCCACCAGGTGAAGTTTTTAGTTTCAAAAATCAAGTTGCCATTCATTAGGAAGAACTAAAACATGTCAAGGGTACAGCTCAACACAACAGCTACTGATTCAGAGGAAGGCAAGTGGGGAATAGTTAAAAAAAGCCCAGGGATCGGTTGATATCATTGGGCAAGCTGCAGTTGGCCACATGTTTTGCCTATAGTGGCCTCTACAGGAAAAATATGGTGTTACATGGTGCTTATTCAAATTAGCAGACAATGAAATAAAAAATAACAAAGAAGACCTTTGTACACTTAGGGCATGTCCCCACGGCACGGGTTTTGGGACGGTTTCTCAGGCGATTTGCAGTTTGCACAATGGTGCTCTATGGAAAACCCGTGCAGCAATTCCACTGCACGGTTTTTCCTCCCGCCGTTTTTTCTCACCCGCGGTCCGCACCCAAAACTTGCTAACAACACATTCTTCCGTACCGTTTTTCGGACAGAATATCGTGCTATGTGATGTTGATAGGGGGAGGGCTTTTCTCTGCTCATCGCGGAGAAAAGTCGCCCTCCCCCGCGTCACTACGACCGGTATATGTCCTCTGCCGTGGGAAGGCTCCCTTATAATTACATCAACTCTAGATGAAGAAGATGGTCGTCACCATGGAAACACTTGTAAGTGGTGGATATTCATAAGATTAAAAGGGATTGTCCACCTCTTTTAATTTTTTAGTAGGGCCCATTCAACATACCAAAAATTATACTCACCTCTCCGCTCACACTCATTCCTATGCCATGCCAGCCCTGATGTTTAGTTTTCTTTTTTCGTAAGAGAATGTCAACGAGCCCCTCAGTTACATGACTGTTATGAAGTGGGTGGCGCCTCAATGACAACCCTATTATGGCTTTGTACAAGAAACAAACCCTCTTACAGAACCTTTACTGTAAAACATAAAAGAGGTTTACTCGCCATACTGTTTCAGAGTCACAGGCAGCCTCAGATTCACACTGCTTGGTCCGGCTGTGGGTGGTTCTATAGCAGTCATTAGTATATTTAGCTTCTCTATAACTAGACAAGCATTAATTGACATAAGTGCAGAGAATTTCATCTGTAAGTAGATGACGCTATAGAGCTCCAATGAGTGAATACAACTGCTTAGCACAGGTAAACAATCTGAGCTTGCTGGTGATGAAGACTTTAATCCGTCTGACCATGGTGACGTCACTCCCTTCTCTCTCTCTAATCAGGAAGATATATATGGTAACTTAGAAACACTTTGTCACTCAGACAGTTAAATCTCTTACTCTCTCCTGACAGGTCAATGATCAAAAGGGCATTGTTATATTTTACTAAAAGTCTTCATTTACCGTTCCCTACATGTTGAAAAGCTAATCATAGTAGTGAGAAAACCCCTTTAACCGTGATGAATTCCATTTTGCTTTATGGATGTATACAGGTTTTCTCTGTGAATCTTAGATTATGGATGCAGGACACACAATCACACAGATCTTAGGTTTTTTCATTGACAACTGCTTTATTCTCCAGGGCCTGTTGATTGAAATATTAAATCTTGAAATATTGAAATATTAAATCTTTTAATTAAAAGATCCTTTATCAAACAACAGCATTGCAATACTATGTTCATTACAAATGTCCCTGAACTGAATTTGAGCAGCCCCTGTTAGTAATACTACCTCAGCTTCTCAAGTTTCTATAGCAGCCGACCTGTGAATCCTTATCTTAACTGCTGTCAGTCTATATGACTCATCATCACACCTTTGAAGACAAGGTCAGAGCAGAATAGCCCCTCAGCAACAGAATTCTTCTGAGTGGAGGAGAGAGGACTCCTGGCGTCTGTGTCCATGCTGCCCGATTAACTGTGTGTCTGCTTCCCTCCTGCTCTCTACACAATATGGTTGACAGCAGTGACCCTGTGTATTAATATAATCATGATGTGTCTTTGGAACGTGACTATACGAATACTATCAGATCCGGCCCATGTGAATACTTTATGCGCTCCTGTGATTTGTGAGAACATCCTGAGTATAGTAACACGTCCCTTGTTTTTGCTGAGATTGGAGGACTTGTACACTAAAAGCAGGGGATATAGTACACTTGCCATCCTCTATTCTCTGGTAATTAGCACCCCAATTCAACATTCCTCGTCTACACTCATAGATCACCCTCTCCTGCAACAGACCTAGCAGGCAACACACAGGTGAACTCTGGCAGCAAACCCCCTCCCCCCCCCCTTATAGAAGTTTACTAGCTGCCTGTGTGCTGTATGGGAGGGGGGAAGAGGGAGCAGAAAGAGACAGACCAAGAAGCACCCCCTCAGTTCAACTTAGCCGGCTCAACTGCAGGCTGAAAGCTCGTAATGAGACAACTCCTTTAAGGACAGCAGCTTCACTAAGCCAGATGCATAGTACTGACAGGGTCAGGCTCATCACATGAATCCGCTACAAGCACAATTTCACTTCTTCCGCTTTGTTCTCTACATTGGATATTTGTTAAAGGAACACTAAACCTAGAGATAGACGTAATGTATTAAGAAAAGGCTGCCCCCAGAGGTGGTTAGTTTACAGTACTTGTGTAGGAAAACAATTCATTTTTTGACTTCATGACTTCTGTAGCAGACTAAAGAATGTAGGAAGGCTTCTGCTCCAGCCAATGGCTTCACTGCCGGAGACAGGGTAGAGCATGCGGTCCGCGAAGGGGTGGTGGGGTGGGGTGGAGTTGGGCAAGCAAGCATACTGTGTAGAGGGGGGGTGGGGGGGGGGGAGGGGGGGGGGAGGGGGGTAGATCTGAAGAGGTATAGAACTCACTGGCTCATTCCATGATGCTCGGGGCAATGCCAAATATATGTACTTTTTTCTGTTTTATTTTTGTTTTGCTTGATGAACATTTAGAATGGGGAAAGCTGTGTGTTTCTTTACTTTTATTTTTTACCTTTTTTACATTTTGTATTTTTTTTTCTGGTTCTATTTTCATTATATTGTGGTTTGGACTTTGACTGGGCACTTAGAACGCTGATTTCTTTTCTTTTTTATACATTTTGAATGATATGTCCCATTTGGGCTGCAGAATTTTTTGGGTGTATTTTGCACCAAAAAACTGTTGACACCATATTCTCTCTATATATATGAACTGTCAGACACCAAAACGAGGTGCATTTGACACTTTTGAATATGCCTAAAGTAGGCGCATCAAATATACCAGCAGTGATATGCTATGCGCCTTTTTTTGGTATATGCCTAAATTAGGTGCATTAACCCTTTAACGACTGCGCACCATCTTTTGACGTCGGCTGGTGCGGGTTGTTCGTCTACAGAGATGTCCTTTGGCGTCACTGTAGACTTCGGGGTTTGTGGCGCCTGGAACCACAGCTGCGCTGGCATCGGGGCTGTACTACACCCGGTGCTTTAATCCTTTGATTGCGGCGGTGCGTTACCGCAGCGCAATCAAAGGGTTCCCCTGCTCTATATCCCGGGATCGAACAACCCGTGACCCGACAGAGCCCGGGAACAGCTGCACAGTCAGCCCTGGGGACCTAGAGTGCCCAGAGCTGTCTGTGTATGAAGCCAGTGACCAGGGCCCACTGTGTGCTGTCCAGATGACTGCCTGTGTCAAAGAATATGAATATGCTAATACATTACTAAGTGTTTAAAAAAAAAAAAGAACACAATTCTCCCTTCATGGGATTAAAAAAAGGAAAAAAAACATAAAAAGAAAAAAAAAAAATAAAAAAATAAATAAAATAAAAATAAATATTTAATAAAAATAATTGTGAATATATTACACACACAAAAAAAAACCCTACACATATTAAGAGGTATCCACACGACCGTAATAACCTGTAGAATTAATCTAACATGTTATAAAGTGTGAAATGTGAATGGTGTAAAAAAAATGTAAAAAAAAAAAAAAAAGATTAAATTCTGCAATTATTTATAAGTGAACATAAACTATTCCCCCATAAAGTACAACTTGTATCAAATAGAAAAGAGGCCTTGTACAACTGTGTCATTGAAAAAATAAAAAAGTTACAACTGTTGAAACGCGAGGATGCAAAAACTAAAACAAATTTCTGGTCATTAACTACTTTTCAGGCGTTCGGCTTAAGCGGTTAAATATGCTATACAAGCAGGGGAGTAACTACCGGGGTAGCAGACAAAGCACCTGCCTCGGGGCCCGTGCTCTCAGAGGGGCCTGCCCGGCGTCTGCTACCCCAGTAGTTCAGCTCCTGCGCCCGCCAGCAGTGAACATACTAGTTCACTGCCGACGGACGCGGAGCTGCGGGGCCCGGCCCTTCCTACCGGCCGCATGTCAGGGAGCCTCTCTCCCTCACAGGCGGCCAGTGCAGAGAGCAGGGACGCAGGGGAAGTGTCATAGAGACGATCTCCCCTGACGTCACTGCCTGCAGGAGGCTGGCCCCGCCCCCTCAGCTACACTGATCAGCCAGCAGGAGGAGGGAAAGGACACAGCAGGGAGGTAAGTAACACCCCCCGTGCCCCAAAACGGCCCCCCTCCCTCCCAGTCCTCCAACATAGCCCCCCTGTCACCCCAAAATGGCCCCCCTCCATCCCTGTCCTCCAACCTAGCCCCCCCATCCCCCAAAACGGCCCCCCCCTTCCTCCCTGTCCTCCATCCTAGCCCCCCATCACTCCAAAACGGCCCCCCCTCCCTCCTTGTCCTCCAACCTAGCCCCACCTGTCACCCTAAAACGGCCCCCCCTCCCTACATTCCTCTAACTTTGCCCCCCGCTCTACCTGGCCTCCCACCTCTCCCCCCTGTCCCTCCAAAACGGAAGTCCCCCCTCCCTCCCTGTACCCCAACCTAGCCCTCCTGTCCCCCAAAATGGCCCTCCTCCCTCCCTGGGCTCCCCTGTTCCCCAAAATGGCCCCTCTCCCTCCCGTGCCCCAAAACCGGTGTCCCCTCCCTGTCCTCCAACTTAGCCCCCCCCCTGTGCTCCCAAAACTGCCCCCTCCCTCACTGTCCCCCACCCTAGCCCTCCCTGTCTCCCCATAACAAGCCCCCGTGCCTCTCCCCCCAAAACATCTCCCAACCTAGCCCTCCCTGTCCCCCAAAATGACACCGCTCCCTCCCTGGGCTCCCCTGAGCCCCAAAACGGCCCCCCCCCTCCCTGTGCTGTTTTCTTCAGTTATAGGTATTGTTATTCAACTGTTTATATTATTGCATCTTTTTCTCCATCCATTCTTTATTATGTATTGTTGCTGCTCTGCCATCTGCTGACCAGAATTTACATATGCTCCCTCTGTCTTTGTTCTTAAAGTTTTCCTCTTAGGAAGTGTGTATTTTTTAGGATTTTGCTGTGTCATTTCCTGTTAGTTGTTTTTCATCCTAATGTAACTGGAGCACACATCTTTTGGGCTAACAGAAGCATTAATTTCTGACCAGCAGACTGCAGCAAAACAGAAAACAGCAGCAGTGCAGCAAAACAACAGAGCAGCAAACAGCAACTAGGTTTATACTACTACAAAGATAACCACAGTTCTGTGTCAGTGATCATTGCTGTATCCAAGGTGAATAAACCACATTCTGTTTCATACCACTGTGTTACTATATCTACTAAGCTGAGCCTGCTTGGTCCTGTCTGCTCCACATTCTGGATATGAAGGTAGGAAAGTCTCCCAGTCACTATCATCCACCAGCCAGTTACACCTTCATTCGCCTCATGTGGGGACAGCACAGTCAGAAATTGTCTTAAAGCCCAATTACATCAGTCAGAAATTGGCTTAGAGCTCAAGACATCAGTCAGAAATTGCTTTAAGGCCCAAGACCACAGTCAGAAATTGGCTTAGAGCTCAAGACATCAGTCAGAAATTGCTTTAAGGCCCAAGACCACAGTCAGAAATTGGCTTAGAGCTCAAGACATCAGTCAGAAATTGCTTTAAGGCCCAAGACATCAGTCAGAAACTGCCTTACAACCCAAGACTACAGTCAGAAATCTCCCTAGCAACAAGCATATGTGCATAATACCTCACATTTCTACGGCCACCCAGATTTGAAAACCCACAAATTCGCTCAAATCACCCTGGGAATCTTATTCTGGTGTCCCAAAGAAGCCGTGCTGCGATTTTCAGCCCCCAAATCAAAAGTTGGTTTTCTTAAAGAGACAGTGCACCTTAAATAAAAATGGCCGAAAAACAGCTTGTGCAATTTCCCAGTGTTGAAACACAGCAAGGACAACTTGATACTGATGATTTTGAAGAGCAGGAAGCAGAACTCACACTTCCAGCAGACCAAGTTGTACGTCCAAAACGCTCTCTCAAACCGACACTAAAGCTTATTGAAAACTATCACAATATAAAAGATGAGCTCTGTGATAACCTGGAAGAGCGATGGGAACGAGTTACCTCCCTTATGTCGGGCTTTCATTCCTTCAAAGGTGATGCCGAGAGCCTACAAGAAGCTGTTGCACGGCTGAATACAGCACACAAAAGATATAAGCGGTTGTTTGCAAAGTATATCACCTTCTTAAAAGACTCTAATGTCGATGAAGCCTTAACGGAGCTGAACAAGGCAGAATCAGTGGAAAGAGAAAGAGATGTCATGGTGCAGAATGCTAAAGATAAAGCAGAACTCCGTATCTCTCATCTACAGGAGACTAGATCGCACAGATCAAACTCATCTAAACATTCGTCACGAACATACAAATCATCTTGCTCAAGAAGCTCAGTCCTGAGTGACAGAATACTAGAGGCCCGCATCGATGCAGAGCAATCCAAAATAAGACGTGCCTTCAGAGAGAAGGAAGTAATGGCAGAAAGAAAACGTGCAGAAGCAGAGGCTCAGGCTGAAAGAGAAAGTGCAGAAGCAAAGGCTCAGGCTAAAAGAGCAAGTGCAGAAGCAGAGGCTCAGGCTAAAAGAGCAAGTGCAGAAGCAGAGGCTCAGGCTAAAAGAGCAAGTGCAGAAGCAGAGGCTCAGGCTAAAAGAGCAAGTGCAGAAGCAGAGGCTCGGATAAAGATTCTTCAAATAGAGATGGAAGAGGAAATCGCATTAGCCAAAGTAAAGGTACTTGAGCGAGCAATGAGCCAAGGTCTTGATCCAGTTTGCTTGCCACAGGAAACAGACAATCCAGTTGATTGCACCAGTGACTATGTGCTAAAACAGTTATCTGCAGTGCCCCCTGTCTCTAATACTGTTCAAGTTGACAACACTGAAACCTCCAAGTCAGCTCTACCTGCATCTCTGGTGCCACCCACAGAACCCGCACAAACTAATGACCATCACCCAGATGTGCCTTCTCAAGGACAGGTATCACAGGAAGATGGCTACCAGGTGTTTTCTGGCCTAGTTCCACAGCGTGAGCAGCGGACATCAGAACTTCCAGAGGCTAAACCACAGCTCAACCCTGCAGCAACATCATTCTACCCGGGAACATCTCACCCTTTCACGCCAGGCAACCCATACACCCAAGGGGTACCACGAGTTGACACGGCAACAAGCAGTGAGAAAGCAGATATATCTGAGTTCGCTAGGTACATGGTTAGCAGGGAGCTAATTAACACCAGTTTCTCAAAATTTGATGACTGTGCAGAGAGCTACAGAGCCTGGAAAGCAACCTTCAAAGCTGCCATTGCCAACCTTAACCTAACCGCAGAGCAGGAGCTTGATCTTATGGTCAAATGGCTGGGCCCAGGCTCTACAAATCGCATCAAGAGCCTCAGAACTGTCTATGTGGGACAAGCAGAAGCAGGTCTTGCCGCTGCCTGGCAGAGACTCGAACGTACCTTTGGCAGCGCCAAAGCGATAGAGAAAGCCCTATTCAAGAGACTGCAGAACATTCCAAAGATTAATCTCAAAGAAGTCCACAAGCTTCAGGACTTAAGTAATCTGCTCATGGAGCTGGAACTTGCTAAAAGAGACCCTCGTCTGGCTGGACTGTGCTATCTGGATACCGCCCATGGGGTGAATCCAATTGTCGTAAAGCTGCCTTACAGTTTGCAAGAAAAGTGGGCAACATCAGTCTCAAGATACAAAAAAACACACAATGTCACCTTTCCCCCATTCATTCATTTCTGCAGGTTCATCGATGAGCAGGCCCAGATGAGGAATGACCCCAGTCTTGAATTCCTGGAGTTCAACACTACAGCTGCATCATCTTCAAGGTATGAAGGTGTCACACAGAAACACAGAGACTTTAAGAACAGTGTGAGTGTTAGAAAGACTAACCTGCCACCACCTGCAGCACCCACGGGTAAACACCATACTAACTCGTCAGGAGACAAGTCCTTCAACCGTGAATGTCCCATTCATAAAAAACCTCACTCACTAAACAAATGCAGAGGATTTAGGTCCAAACCTATACAGGAGCGCAAGAAAATCCTCACAGAGCTAGGGGTATGTTTCAGATGCTGCGCTTCATTGGAGCATATGGCTAAGGACAAGTGATGTGCGATTACGTTGACTATCGTCATCGGGTCGATAGTCGATATCGGCAATTATCAATAAGATATCCGATAGTCGATAATAGATTATCGCCGATGCCCATTAAAGTCTATGGGAGAGGAACAACACCTTCATTCTTACACCCAAACAGGGATGGAGAAGCTGGAATTAACAGCCACAACAGTCAAATGGATACCTGCTACATCTTAGGCAAGACAATTAGGTTATAAAAGCCACAGAAAAAAAATCACAGATCATTCACTATCCCTATCTTGTACCACAGCATGACCCTTAAACCTGCATGACCCACAAATTAAAAGTGCCAGAAGGCAGTATGATTTGAACCATCATGTTACTTAAAATGGACATTGAATATCCCTGTCCTGGAACGCAGCATGACCCCCAAACCCTGCATGCCCCAGTTTAAAAAGTCCCGGAAAAGGGTTTTTCAACCATTTTTTTTAAATGGACATTGACTTATCTGTCCTGTCCGCAGAAGGACCATTAAACTGTCGCCACAGTTTAAAAAGTGGGGAAAAAGGGGTTTTTTAACCCATTTTAGTTTCATGGAATAGACTACCCCTGCCCGGGCCACAGCAGGGCCCCAAAAACCTGATGCCCCCTTTTAAAAAGTGCGGGAAAAAAGGGTATTTAAACCACCTTTTGTTTCACTGGAAAGACTATCCCTGCCCGGGGCCCGCTGCCCCCTAAACCTGTTTGACCCCAGATCAAAAAGTCCCACTATGCTATTTTGTACGGACTTCATTTAGTTTTTTTTTTGGTAACTGAATTTGTTTACGAATTTTTTGGGGGAAGTTTTATTTTAGTTTTACATTTTCCATTTTGTTTTTTTTAAGTGTGATAAACATAAAACTCACCCCCCCTGCAGTTTTTAAAGTTTTTTTTCCCGTTGTGTGTTAATTCGCCCGAAACCCCCCAAAAGTAATAAAAATGTCCAAATCATCCCCAAAAACTTTTAGTTGAGAAGACATTTGCCCTCGGCTTTGAGACTGTTTTCAGCAATAAATTTTAAATGGTTTTTTTTTTCCCTTAAAACCCTTCTTCATTGATTAGGGACGACTCCCCGGGGAAATCAAATGATGCGACCCCTGGACTCCGACCAAAAAATTTTAAGCCTCAAATTGTGCAATTTGTGTCACCCCTGGACCCCTTTTTTGACACATTTTTCCCTCACAGAAATCCCCTTTTTTCAAAATCAGATATTTAGAAAAATTTGAAGCTTCCTGATTCCCCCTAACGGTGAGACCCAGTGTGCTGTCAGCATCTTTTAAACCCGGAGGTCCAGCTGCCAGATTACAGGTGGCGTCCGTATCTTTTAAACCGGTAAAAAATGCCCTTATGACGCCGCAACGTAAACAGTGCGGAAGGGGGAAGTGGGGAGGAAGACCTCCAGCCATCTCTGTAACAGTAAAAGATGGGTAGCGTTTGCCCCTCGTATGGTGCGGAAAAAAAATTTGGGTTTTCTTGGGGAAAACTGGGGGTTTAAAAGCTCCTGTTTACCAGGGCCCTTTTTTTGGCATTCTTTTTTTTTTTTTATCAGTGCGGGGAAATTGCTTGTCTTTGTTCTCGTCCGTCCCCCCCTCTCCTGCCCTTAAATTAAACTTTGGTAAGTTTTCTTTACCCCCTTGTACTTTTCAGGGGCTTTTTTTTTACAGCAATTTTGAATGCAAGTTTTTTAGAGTTTTTTAGAAAAAAAACCTTTTTAAAATAGGTGGAAACCCCCCATGTCTTTGTTTTCTTTTTTAATTTTTATTAAAAGGTTTTCAAAAGGATTTTGTATTTAAAAAATTTGCAAAAACAAGTCATTTGCAATTGTGTCCTTAACGTGTCCTACCCTTTTTGTTTTGACAGCACATCACCCTTGAGAATTTTGACAAATTGTGAAGAAAAAATGTCTGTTAAACACATATTTTTTTAGGACCCGTAGTATAGCTGCATGTCACAGCAAAATGCCCCCCAAAAAATTAAAGCATGGCCCCTTTAGCCCCTTTGGACAATTTGAAAAAACAAATGTCTGTTAGAAAAACTTTTTTTTTATAATGGGACTGTAGTTAGCGCATGTCCAGCCCAAAAGCCCCCCAAAAATTCAAGCTGACCCCCTTGGGCCCCTTTGGGGCAATTGTGAAGAAAAAAAGTCTCTTAGAAACAACTTTTTTTATATAGGCCCTTAGTAAAAATGATGCACAGCAAAATGCCCCAAAAATCAAAGCTGCCCTTGAGCCCTTTGGCAATTGTGAAAAACAAAAGTTGTTAGAAAAAATTTTTTGAATAGGACCTGTAGTATTTTGCATTTCAAAGCAGCATGACCCAAAAATTATAAAAATGACTTCTCGCCCCCTTTTAAAAATTTGGGGGAGAAAATGCCACTTAAAAAACACATTTCTGTTCAAAGGCCTGATTATTGCTGTATCTACGAACATGACCCCAAAAAATTATAAATAGCTTCTAGCCACATTAAAAATTGTGTGGAGAAATGCCCCAGAAGCCACATTTTGTTCCAAAGGGGCCCTAATTATGCTGTATTCCCGCAAAATGACTCAAAACCATTGACAAGCGAAATTTCTAAAAATAAATGAGAAAAGGAATACGGGGTTGCTGAAACTTGCTGTCTTTTACGTCCCTCCGAAAACCAGCAAAATGAACTGTTGGGAAAAGAGAATAAAAAAATTTCAGTAAGAAATTTCATTTTAAAAACATTTTTAAGGGGCCCTTTTGTTTGAAAAGGAAAGTGAATGACGGAATAAAAGGTGACTCGGCAATTGGGGCCAAACTCATCAGGTCCTGCCTATTCATCTTGTGAAAACAAAGATCCCATTTCAGTGGGAAAACCCGGTGGTTTGTCTTTAAATCCCCAGTGGTGAAGGTCCCCTAGATATGAGCTGGGTGGGCGGACAACACTCTATGGCGTGGAGAGGGGTCGGGCCCTTGTCCTTTTGGATACCCCGGGATCTATTGGGTCCGGAACAATCCAAAAACATCGGTGTTGAGAGAATTTGTCGTGCACCCCTTTCTTAACTGGTCTCTGTGTGTTTGGGTGTGTGCCCCGCATTGCTGCGTTGGTGAGGTGGTAATAAAGTTGCCGAGGTCACCATTAGGTTTTGCCACCTTGCCCGTGGTGTGTAGGCTATTTGGCACTTAGCTGTCACGTCGTGTGTTGGCCCCCGTGCTTTGAGGAACGTGAAGCAGACGAAACTGTTCCGTTGATCAATCAAACAAGGTCTCCATTCCTGCTTTTACTCTTATTTTGGGGGGTGGAAGGGAAGTGGTTTTTTTTTGGGGGGGGTTCCCGGGGGGTGGACCCAATAATGTTGGGTTTTTTGGATGGCCTTTAGGGTTTTGGGGAAAAAGGGGCTCCAAAACCCCTTTGGGGGGTGGGGGTTGATTTAAACCCGGGGGAGGGGGATAGTGATTTTTATTTCCCCTTGCCCCAAAAGCGCCAAACCCTTTGGAGGGGTGGGGGGAGGAAATTTTTTGCTTTTGGAAGCTTAAAAGCCCCGTTGTGGGGGGGTGGGCCCTTTTCCGTGGGGGGTGTTGGCCGTGAAAGGAAACTGGGGGGGGTTTTGGGGGGCGGGAGTGCCCCCCTTTTTTGGGGAGGGGCGGCAGGGAACGAGCCGAATGTAAATGGGGTCGAAAAGGGCTTTTTGCCTTTTGGGGTTTAATGGAAGGGGGTGGAGTTTTAGTATTGGGGGGGGGGTGGGGTGTTGTGGTGGGGCCTTGATGGAATGGAGCGTGTGTGTGGAGTTTTGGGGGTGG